>JADRCD010142254.1:0-14992 GCA_019843815.1 Montemys delectorum | reverse complement strand
GGAACAGGGATTCCCCCCCAGGGGAAACTGGGAAAGGAACTGTCATTTGAAATGTAAATAAAAGGGGCTAGAGAGTTGGCTCAGCAGTTGAGAGCACAGTCTGTTTTTCCAGAGGTCCTAAGTTCAATTCCCAGCAACCACATGGTGGCTCACAATCATCTGTAATGCGATCTGATGCCCTCTTCTGATGTGTCTGAAGACAGTGACAGTACACTCACGTTCATAAAATAAATAAAAATCTTTAAAAAATATAAATAAGGAAAATATCTAATAAGAAATGTATGGAAATACAAAAGTTGTGTCTAATGAACTGCTATTTTACATTATTTCATTATAATTTTACATTACTTCCATAAGCAAAACATTTTTATTTTTTATTTTATTTATTTGTTTTTTATTGGATATTTTATTTATTTATATTTCATCCCCTTTCCAAGTTTCCCTCCATTCTGGAAACATCCTATCACATCCTCCCTCCCCCTGCTTCTATGAGGGTGTTCCTCCACCCACTTACCCACTCCCACCTCCCTGCCTTTGATTACCCTACACTGGGGCATCTATTGAGCGTTCTTAAGACCCAGGACCTCTCCTTCTATTGGTGCATGACAAGGCCATCCTCTGCTACATATGCACCTGGAGTTATGTGTACTCCTTTGATGATTGTTTAGTCCCTGGGAATTCTGGAGAGTCTAGTTGGTTGATATTGTTGTTCTTCCCATGGGGTTACAAACCACTTCAACTCCTAAGACCATTCTCTAACTCCTCTACTAGGGACCCCACACTCAAAACTTTTAATCCTCTAAAAGCAACAGTCATTGAGCAATATGTCAATCATCTTTTAGAAGTCAGTGATTAAGGCATATGGTTGACAGCAACTACAAAATTTCATGCCAAGTGGACTCATGGCTCTGAAAGGAGAAATTGGGCCCAGGGTCTTATCCCTAACTATAAAGCTATTTCCAATCAACACCAACTGGCAAATGAAAAAATAATTTTCTCCAATGGAGTTTAACTGGTTATATTAATCACATTTAAGTTTAAGCCTCATGTGTAGCAATAGATTGAAAACACAGAATAAAGTCAAGGAAATTTATGTCAATGTTTAGTGTCATATAGCTTTGGAGGGCATTTTTTGTCTTAATGACATTTTGTTTATATATTTTGTTTTCAAATATTATGTCTTCATAGGTTTTGCTTTTTTCTCAATTAAATATTTTAAATTCAGACAGAACAACAACTTATGTGCTAAAGATTTTCTATATGTAACATTATCTCTCTCTTGAATTTTTGTATTTAAATATCATATATCTTAATTCCTTCTGTGTATGTATACCCTTGATAATTTTTATGCCTGTGCTATAGATAACCTGTCAATTTATATTTTGCTAATACAGTTACATTAATGTTCAAAATGTGAACAAAATATATACAGCATTAAAGAACAGATTGCAAGAAAAATATTTGTGATAATGCACATAATTTATAGAGTACAATTTTATTTGTGCCATTCTCAAACTCCAAAAATAGAAGACAGTATATTGTTAATACATAGCATGAGTATGTTGACACTATTCAAACACCAGATAATGCTAAGTTGACTGTAGCCTAAAGAGGTAGGGATGAGTCATAATCAGACAAATAGTGGTCTCAACAATCTCTTATTTCTGTGCCATTTTAGTACTGAGTTCATAGTATTCAGTTCAGTGGGGAGGTCTGCGGGTGTGGGAACATCTTTATAGACATTGGGGGAGGAGGTATGGGATGTGGAACAGTCAGAGGGTGGACTAGGAAGGGGATAAAATCTGGAGTGTAAAACAAAAGAATAAATAACTTTTTAAAAAAATGATCACTATATACAAAGATTTATTTATTTTTGTGTATCATGTGTAGCTCAAATGTATATACATGTATATGTTATATATTATATCATATATATAGTTTATATATATATTAAGACATTTTTATTTTAAGTGCTCATCTGATCTATTTTGTATGGTCATTTGATCTGAACAGAACTGAAAATGCTAAGCTTCTCTAAAAGAGAAACTTGCTCCTGAACGAATCCAAGAGAAGTGAGAGAGGTAAACTGCGGTGAGCAAGGGAAGCAAATTCTCATTTGGAAGCAAGTGATTACGTCAAGGCAATGAAGACCTGGTAGGCTAAATACTGATATAGAACAATGGTGGTGTGAGACAAAGTTCATTCTTCAGTCTTTCCTCAAAACTTCTACTTAATACCAGAGTAGAATACCAGAAACTCAGAGTGTACTTAAAGGCAGAAATTAAAATACTTTTAGATTCCTAGTTAAGAGAACTTGAGATGCAGAATTCATAGAAAGAAGAGTATCATCCTTGAGTAGAAAAGAAGACCAAAGTATGTGTACTTCCGTTCTGCTTAGCAGGGGGAACATAATTCTCATGGGAGCAAATACGGAAACAAAGTGTGGAGCAGAGACTGAAGGAAATGCCATTCAGAGACTGCCCTACCTGGGGATCCATCCCATATAAAGCCACCGAACACAGACACTATTGTGGATACCAATAAATGCCTGCTGACAGGGGCCTGATATAGCTGTCTCCTGAAAGGTTCTGCCAGAGTCTGACAAATACAGAGGCAGATGCTTACAGCCAACCATTGGACTGAGCACTGGGTCCCCAGTGGAGGAGTTAGAGAAAGGACTGAAGTAGCTAAAGAAGTTTACAGCTCCATAGGAGGAACAACAATATCAACTAAACAGATCCGACAGGGCTCCCAGGGACTAAACCACCAACCAAGGAATACACACGGAGTGACCCATGGCTCTGGGTATGTAGCAGAAGATGGCCGTGTTGGGCATCAATAGGAGGAGAGACTGTTGGTCCTGTTAAGACTAGAGGCTCCAGTGTTGGGGAATGCGAGGGCAGGGAGGTAGAAGTAGGTAGGTAGGTGGGTAAACAGTCTCATAGAAGTAGGGGGAGGTGGAATGGGATGGGGGTTTCTGGAGTGGGGAAACCTGGAAAAGGGATAACATTTGAAATGTAAATAAAGAAAATATCCAAGGGGGGGAAAAAAAAAGAAATTCTCCACTGGGTGGCACTGGGGAGGCAGAGTCAGGCAGATTTCTGAGTTCGAGTCCAGCCTGGTCTACAGAGCGAGTGCCAGGACAGCCAGGGCTGTATAGAGAAACCCTGTCTCAGCCTCAAGAATAAAAAAAAAAAAAAAAAAAAATCTCCTACAACAAGGTATCTATTTCCTTATGAATACTTGCTGGTTTTACAGAGAACCCAGGTTTGGTTCACAGTATCCATATTGGCTGTTCACAATGGCTTCAGTCTACATTTTCAAGAATCTTGAGAGCCTTTACAGGTACCTCCCTCGTCATAGTACACAAACAGCACCCAGGGTATACATACCAATGACTAAATGCATTTGCAAACCTATTAAAAATAAAGATGACATGAACATCAGGTTTTTGAAGTCTCTGTAGAAGTAAAATAAATTTCTAATTTTCATGCTTGCCAGGAATGACCAGTAGCTCAGATTCCTAAGAGTTGAAGGAAGGATCAACCCCCTTCCCAGGCCTTGTTATGATTTCCAGTATGCTATTACAACTTACTGAATAATTGTTAATATTAGAAACAGTCCATACAAAAGCCATGGTGAGACTTGAGAATGAATATCTATTGCCAAATTGGCATAGTTAAATAGCACAAGGACTGTTGCTGATTTTCACAAAATAAAGTGTAAAAGAATAGGAACTCATTATCAGTTTCTTCCATTTGGTGAATTCAAAGAGTAACAAATCTCTAACTAAACCTTTTGTCCTTAGATGTGTTAATCATTCAGTTATAGTTCAGTCTACCTTCTCTCTGATGAACATAAAGTTAATTTGCATATGTATTTCTTATTTAATTTCTCAACAAATATGAATTAAAAAATAAAAAAGTTCAAATATCCTTCTTACAGTGAAAATATTTCATTTCCTAGGCTCTAAAAATTAGAGATAAATTTATCTTCTCGAGAGATTTTTTTTACATGAGTGTTTTTAAATTTTATTTATTATAATTGCTTTAAAAGACACCTTTAACCCCAGCGCTTGGGAGGTAGAGGCAGATGGATTTCTGAGTTCCAGGCCAGCCTGGTCTACAGAGTGAGTTCCAGGACAGCCAGGGCTATGCAGAGAAACCCTGTCTGAAAACACCCTCCTCCCCCCAACAAAAGAAATCTATTCTATATGAAATAATTGATTTATCTAATAAAACTGGAAATCTCTTAAAAAAAAAAAGAATAGGAACTCACCATTTGAGCAGTCCCTGTGTTTAAGCACTTTAAAGTTTGTCTTAGAAGTTTCCACATCCTTCTAAATACTGAGAGGTGACGTTAGACTTAAAAAATACATAAAATAAACAAACTACATATTAAACTACTATGTTCAATTTAAAAAGAAAGTCACTTTTTACAAAATAGAAAAGTTATGTTGGTTTTTAGAAGACAAATTTAATTTTCTTAGCCCCATGGCACTCTAGGAAAAAAGTGGACATCTCATTTATCTTCATAAAGACAAAATAGTTTCATTGCAGAGGCCATTCTTTCTTTGTAAAGCAAATTAAGAAATTTTATGTTTTAGAATGGTCCTCCTGTTGTCTTAAAATATCTTTAAACTGAATTTAAAATTAGTCTGGGTGAAGTTTGTATTTAGCCATTTTGCTGAAGGTCTTACCAGCTGTAGGAGTTCTCTGGTAGAATTTTTTGGGTCAACTATCATAACTGCAAGTAGCGATATGTTGATGCCAGCAAGTGCTGGCTGACAGGAGCCTGATATAGCTGTCTCCTGAGAGGCTCTGATAGTACCTGACTAATACAGAAGTAGAGACTCACAGCCATCCATTGGACTAAGTACAGAGTCCCCAATGAAGGAGCTAGAGAAAGGACCCAAGGAACTGAAGGGTTTATAGCCCCTTAGGATGAACAACAATATGATCTAATGAACACCCCCAGAGCTCCGAGGGACTAAACCACCAACCAAAGAGAACACATGATGAGACTAATGGCTCCCAGAAGCATGTGTATAGCAGAGGATGGCCAAGTTAGTCATCAATGATAGGAAAGGCCCTTGGCCCTGTGAAGGCTCTATGCCCCAGTGTAGGGGAATGCCAGATCCAGTAAGCCGGAGGGGGCGGTGTGGTGAGCACGGAAAAGGGGGAGGGAACAGGAGTTTGTTTTAGTTTTTGTTTTATTTTATTTTATTTTATTTATTTATTTTTTTGGAGGGGAACCTGGGAAAGGAGATATTGTAAATAAAGAAAACATCTAAAAAATATTTCCTACATAAATAGTGATATTTATGGGACTAATTTAATCCACACTTTTATTTTACGGGAAAAAGCACAGTTAATTTTAAACTTAAAGTTTAATGTGTCCACAGATTAGATGATTCAAATGTTTAAATGGTTAACATAATCAACTGATAGAAATAATAGACTCAACTATAATTATGGTAGGATGTTTGTATATATCTTTAAGTTGTTGATAAATTTCTCCTTCCCCATTCCTTCTGCCAAGTACTCCCACACATGTCTTGAAGTACATGGCTCCTTTCATCACTAATTGTTATTGCATGACTATAACTCCAAAATATTAACTGTATATTTCAAAAATATGTCACTACTAGTATTTTCTTAAATGAACATAAATATATAAAGTCTTTTTGTTTGTTTGTTTTGTGTTTAGTAGAGTTTAAAATCTTGGCTCTTATTGTGTCACAAGCCCAAAATAAGAACAATTTTTAGACATTGGAAAAAAAAATTCTGTTATTTAATGTTAAGCATCATACAAAACAATTAATTTGAAACTAATTATATTTACAACTATGCATATGTACAGAAATAAGAATCTCATCTTAAACCTCATTCCTTATACAGAATGAAATAAAGGTCTAAATTAGATATATATGTGTACATATATTATATTATGCAATAAGAAGTTTGAAACTGATGTAACATTATTGTTACTACTATTCAGTCATATATATTATTTACAGCACAGAACATACATACTATAAAAATAAATTGGATAGATAGTGCTACATACATATTTTCATGTCAAAAACACTGCTAACAGTATGAAAATATGTGGCATAAAGTAGGATGAAACACATGAAATGCAAACATCTGACAGGAAATTTTTATCTGAACTATAAAAGAAATCTAGAAAAATTCACAGATTTCAAACCATACATAAGACATACCACCAAGCATTACATATCAATGTAAAGAACAAGGTTACTGATTCAGTTTGCTTCAATGCTTCTGACTGAATTGTTATGCTTGGCTTCATTCTAACTTTGGCAATATGTTCTAATCATCTGGTCCCTTTCTTTTTCTCTGGCTAGGTCTGTCTTTACCCGTGTCTAGCTTGTGCTCTCTGTAACCTCTCACTGTAAACTGCCATATAAACACACCAAACACCACCCTCCCTCTCTTGTATGCACATCTTAAGTACCTCCTCTTTCTTGTCTGCTTGTGTGTGAGTTGAGTATATTCTGACTCTGACTCATTCTGTCAAATCTTTTTATGATTCGTCATTTTGCTTTTCTCTATCAACTGGATTTTTTTTTCAAACATGTCTGCTTTTTTACTACAAACTAGATTTACTTTCACTGTTAGGGATTAAAGGTGAGTACTGAAGGCATGTCTATGTTGCAGCCAGATCATACTGTAATCCAGGGCATTCTAGATTCTGGCTGGATCATATCTTTGGATGTGATCCCTGTCATAGAAGCCATGTTGCTCAATTAGTAATCCCTTACAAATGTAGACTATACATTTTCATCAAATAATCTGTAAAGAAGATTAAATTAGATTCTCAAAATGTAAGAAACAAACATAAGGGTACCCAAGTAAGTAAAAGAAATACTACTACAGCTAAAACTTAAATATTGATACTTATGTAGTGATAGAGGGCAACTCTAATATTCCACTTTATGCTAAAAATAGATCATACAAACAGTAGCTAAACAGAGAAATGCTGAAGTCAAATAATATCACAAATAAGAAGTACTTTTTTTCAGATATTTTTAGAATACTTTACCTAAACAGATTTTGCTAATACCATATCCAATAGAGGACTAATATCCGCAATATATAAAGAACTGAAGGAACTAAGTACCATAAGGCCAAATCAACCAATTACAATATAGGATACAGATCTAAACAGAGAATTCTTGATAGAGGAAATCAAAATGACTGAGAAATTTACAGAAATGTTTAACAAGCCTTCAGGTAAATGCTAATCAAACTACTTTGAGATCCTACCTTAACACCTGTCAGAAAGGCTGAGATCAGTAACGTGAGCTACAACTTATATTGGCAAGGGTATGGAATACTTGTGATACATATCAATTGCTGGTAGCAATACAAACTTGTATAGCTATTATGGAAATTAGTTTAACAGGTTTTCACAGATTTGGAGATTGATTTACCTTAAGATACAACTATACCACTCTTGATCTAAAGTATGCTCCATCTTACTACAAGGACAGTTGCTCAACCATATTAATTTCTTTTCTGTTCATAATAGCCAAAAATTGGAAACAACCACTCTAAAGAATAATGGAAGAAGAAAATGTAGTACATTTACACAATAGAGTATTACTTATCAGTTGAAACAAATGGCATCATGAAATGTGCAGGCAAATGAATGGAAGAGTTCCATCATGAGTGAGAGAACCAGCCTTATAAAGATAAATATGATATGTATTTGTTTATATGTTGATATTAACCATTAAACAAATAATAGCAAACTTGCAGTCTATGGATGCAGAGAGGCAAGTATAGAGGAAGGGACAAGAGGGAACACATGGACCTCCATGGAGAGGGAAATAAAACAGATTGTATAGGTGAACTTGGGGAAGGTGGGGCTGGGAATGGGAGGACCAGTTGAGGAAGTGGTGGAGAGACAGGATTGAGGGAGGAAGTGCATGGAGAGACAGCTAGAATTTAGGGGCATTTGAGTTATGATATAGAAACCTAGTGCAGGGGAAGCTTCCTAAAGTATATGAAGCATTCTTAATGAATTTTTTTTTTTAGTAAAGGTTTCTATTCCTGAACAAACCGTGACCAAGAAGCAAGTTGGGGAGGAAAGGGTTTATTCAGCTTACATTTCCATGTTGTTGTTCATCACCAAAGGAAGCCAGGACTGGAACTCAAGCAGGTCAGGAAGCAGGAACTGATGCAGAGGCCATGGAGGGATGTTACTTACTCGCTTGCTTACCCTGGCTTGCTCAGCTTGCTTTCTTATAGAACCCAAGACTACCAGCCCAGGGATGGTACCACTCACAAGGGGCCCTCCTCCCTTGATCACTAATTGAGAAAATGTTTTACAGTTGGATCTTATGAAGGCATTTCCTCAACTGAAGCTCCTTTCTCTGTGATAACTCCAGCTTGTGTCAAGTTGAAACAAACCAGCCATTACAGTTTCCTAATAATGAAGGAGACAGTCCCAGTTGGACATCTTTGTCACCAAACAAGGTTTTCTTTCATTAGTAAGACTAGGTTACACTCAAATAATTTGTTGGCTTAGAGGGTCCCATGGTAATCCAGAAACAACCAAAACACTAGGATGCTCCCAGAAAAACAACAGTGATGTCACATTGCTAAGGAAAGCATTCACACATCTCATTGAACATAGCAAATTCAAGATGGTCCTTATGTGGAGCCTTCCCTGTGTTTTTCATATGGGATAATATCCTGCAGGCCACCAAAAAAAAAAATTGTAAAAAACAACACAACCACAGAATATTTGACTTGCAATCTGTCTTTCCTGCAAGATATGCTCTTATAAAGGTAGAATGGAAATTGTGGTAGTAGCCAACCAATTTTGACTTAATTTATGACCAATTAATGAGATAGAACCCATACCCAATACTACTTGTTTGACCAAAAAAACCAGACACAAGATAGATCAAAGACCTAGGACAATATTAGTCACTGCTGGTTTAAAGTAAATAAATAAATAAAAATAGTACCCATAAAATTACTCTAAATGATTTTCTGCTATACTAAGATCAATGATTCACAGATCATTGATAATAGATTCATCCGTCATCAGAGAAGTTTCCTCTTGCAGCACATCAGAACAGATGTAGATACCCACAGTTAGACATAACATAGAAAGAGAGTCTAAATGGGATGCCTTCTTCAAATCCTTCTCCTCGGAGTCCAGGAGGCTGAAAGATTGTAAGAGCCAGAGTAGATAGATGACCCCAAAAGAATAAGGCCCCTTGAATCAACTAAGCAAGGCACAAGTGAACTCACATAACATGACACTCAAGAACAGAGTATACAAGAGTCGATATCAAGTCCTCCATGTTATATCTTCAATCTTAATCTTTACTTTTGGACTCCTGAGTATGAAAATTAATATCTCTTAGTCTTGTGCCTGCTTTTGCAAGACTTTTCCTCCTGTTGGGCTGTCATGCCCAACTTTGAGATGATTTTTTTTCTTTATTTTATCCTATTTTATTTTATCATGTTTGATTATTATCTCTCAGAAGTTTGCTATTAAGTCTGCTTAGAAGTCTGAGAGACAGATGGATAGTGGATCTGGATAGGCAGAAGTTGAAGGAGTAAAGGAAGCAGAAACTATAATCAAGATAGGTGTATGAAAAGAATATACTCTCATTAAAAGGGAAAAATGGAAAAAGAATAAACAAAGCAATCAGGAAGATAGAAGAAAGGAACTACTCCTTTTCTACACTTTCCAACATGATTTTCATCAATTCTGAGAAACTAAGGCACTGCAATGACTAACAAAGTGAAAGGGAGCTCTCCACAGAAAGACCCAAGTATCTCTGAAAACCTTTTTCAGGGCAGTAAGGTGAAAACTAGATTTAACAGGAAATAGAAACATTTGCAGTTTGCTCTCTTCAGGCAAAAGAGGATGTGAAACAACAGATTTCTCTGAATTGTGATTTGTTACCTGAAACATTGTTATCCTGGCCCTGACTTTGCTTGTTTTACATATAGATCAAAATGGTATGATCTCTGGTTCTTTGGTCAGAATAATTGGTGTGACTTTTAAAGTTCAGGCTGGTTTTGTGGAACAACATCATTATCTCTGACATTCCTCAGTGATACATGGCATATCTATTTTAATGAAATCATTCAATATTAAGCTATATCTGTAAGTGACTAAGAATAAGTAATGAGTTCAAATTTAAATTAAGATCTGGTTATTAAAAAGTAACCAACCAACCAATGAAACAAACCAACAAAAAGATGAATGATACCAAAGCACCAGTGTTTTCCAGATACAACAGGACTAATGCACATGTGAACTTACAGACTGTAACAGTATTCATAGGCCCTACACATGTCTAAAGCCAATGGAATCTCATTACACTCCATTGGAGAGAAGTTATTTTTCCCTTGCAAGGGAATGCCATTTGGAGATAGATTCTTTGTCATGGATGGGGACCCATATCCACTTCTCAGCACTGAGATCTTAAATGGCTTGAACCTATGCTGGCCTTGTTCTCAGTAACGGAGTTTCTGTGCATTCTTACGTGAATCTATCTGTTTTGTGTTAGCATAGTTAAGAAAAATCACCATGGGGATTATTTTTGTTCATGATGTCTCTTTTTCCTTAAATGCATTGTTTTCAATTTATATCTTCTCTCTTGAACAAATCAATCTATTCTTTGTTCTCTATATAAGTGTGATATAATGGTTGATTGATTGCACATTGTATTAGAGAAGATATAAACAGATGTCCCAACTCTTGCTTTTATTTTGACTTAGAATTGTATTTTGAATGAAATTTAGATCCGAATATTCATTAAAAATCAAATAGAAAACAACCATAATGACTCTTCCCTTTCTTCTAAACAAGCAATAGCATTCATGATTCTTGGAAGTTTTGTATAAAGTTAAATAGGCAGCTTTCTATAGATAATTATGCCTATCTGCAATATTCTCAAAGCCCTTTTCAATGTATGTATTTGCTCTTCAGTTAAAGAAACTTACTTTTGTGTTAGTTACTACTGTCCTGCTGAGAACTTTACATCCTGACCCATACACAACAGGCAAAAAAAGAAACAATGGGCCTGGCATACACTTTTGAAACTTCAAATCCCATCCCATTTATACACATCTTCTAACAAAGATATAGCTCTCGTGCTTCCCAAATCATTCCAAAACTTAGGAAGTGGTCAAAATGTAAGTCTTTGAAGGTTATGCTCTTTCTGTAGCAATGTCATAATGCAAAAATGCATTCAGTCCAACATTAACAATCCCAGTAGTCTTTCAGTCCGAAGACCATTTAAAACAAAAATATCTAAAAAAACTGAAGTCTTTCTTTTGACTCAAGGTATCTCCTAATTTTACCTTCATATAAAGACAAAAGCTAAAGGAAATCCCATACTTCAAACACAATGCACAGATTATTCACTGCCATTCCAAATTGGGGAAGAAATAGGCTATATTGGGAAAGTACTGGACCAAAACAAGATTGAAAACACACCAGGACAAATTCCAAATACTTCAGAAGTATATCTGATATCTAAGATCTTGGATAATTCTTCTTTTTCAGTTTTACTGACCACAACACACTTTTCTCTTTTGAGTTGTTTCCATGCCTTGTTAGTAGCTCTCCTTGGCCAGTATCTCAGGGCTCTGGAATTTTCAGTATCTTGGAGTATGCAACACAATCCAGACTTCACCATTATAACTTTATGCAATGGCCTCTTAGGCTTCTACTCAAGAATTACATTGCCATGTACATGATCTCAGCAAGTTTCTTTCACTGTGGAGAAACATTCTATAAGTCCTTTGCTGTATCCATCTTAACTTTAAATTAAGAAACCATTTGGCTAATACTGCCAAGTTCTGCTTTCTTTGACTGGAACATGATCCCTCCCCACTTTCATTACATTTGCATAAGCTTTCCACTGTTAATGGCTTCTTTGTTGTTCAAGATTCCCCTTAATTCCCCTTTTCATAAACTGGAAGATTAGATGGGTGGGGTCTTGCTCTGCGAACACCACTCCCTTTATTCCATTTAGCATTGGTCATTTCTTCAAATGTTTTAACATCTTGAATACTAGTCTTGGCTCCACTTCTACATTCCTGGTGTCCTTTTCCTCCTCAAACATTACATTTCTTATTTCTCTTTACTTTACTTTCTTCTTGTAGTTGTATATCTGTATAAGAGTAAACACTAATAAACTTATGACACATTCATCACTAGGCAATCTTGAAATGTTCTTTGCCATGGAGGTTAACTGAAAACTCTTCAATTTAGCATTGGTAGATTTTTAAGACATGGGTGAAAAGACAGAACATACATTACCAAAATACCAGGAGAATGTTTTGTATGGCAGCATCTAACATTCTTTCCCTTTTAAAACTCAAAACAAGGACCTCATAGTTTACATTACCTTCAGAACTACTCTTTTTACTACTCCAACCAGGATGGCCATTTAACTCCATGTAAAATGTTCAACTGCATTTCAAGTCTAGTCTTTCAGTCTTCAAAATTTCTCCAACAAACAACATGGTCAGGTATATCACAGCCACACCTCAGTCCCTGATACCAATTTCTATTTTACTTACTGTTTTATGCCTGTGAAGAGGCACTATGACTAAAACAACTATTATGAAGGAAAGTATATACCTATAAACTTGCTGACAGTCTTAGATGGTTAATCTATGATCAACACCACAGACAGTAGATGGGCATGGCATTGGAGGAGTAACTGAGAGATTTGGAACATGATCTACAGCTAACAGGCAGAGAAAATAAAATTGGTTCTGGAATGAACTTTTGAAAACTCAACCTACATTTTAGGAAACTGAAGGGCATTACAAAACATGGCTTATATTTTCAATGAGGCCTCAATGATATTTATGCCTCAAATAATATAACCTCTAAAATAGGAAAACAGTCCAGGCAACACTAAGCATCCCTGTCCTTTCTACACTCACCCTATAAGCTAGTTAAAGATGACTTTATGGAAGCTCACTTCCTCTGTCCTAAATGTAGAATTTATAATGATTAATGAGATAAGATCTCTTTGAATAATCAAACTTTTGAAAATTTTCTATCTTCAGCTACTTTACTATACATTTGTAACTTATGCTCTGATAAATGTAAACTTAGTTTTCCCTAATCAAATGTCACTAAGTGTAATAATGAACCAAGCCAATCTCATGTCCAGGATTTGTTGGCCACTACAAAATAGACAGTATGTTTTTGTATGTTATCTTTTTGTTTTGTTTTGCTAATTACTTTTATAGGGTTATTTATTGCTTGATTTTTATTTTTTCAAAGTTGGTGGGAAGGGAGGTAGGAATATTATGGGAGAAGCCTTGCCAAAGGAAAGAATATGATCAATATATATCATATACATAGAAATGGAAAAAGAACATCAGTAGTTAAATCATATTAAAATGAGCAGAAGTAAAACAGATTCATATTTAAGACAAGTTTCTTATCTAAACAGATTAATACATAACACATCTAATAATGTTTATTTTATATAAGCAGTATATAAAATAAACAGCATTTTGTTTTTTCTTCATAAACGGTAAATTTTCAAGCTGATTGTAATTGATTGTAATCTTTATGGTAGCACACACCAAGCATGATTTCAGTGATAACTGTCACTTTTCTCTGATGAAGTGAGATCTCACATGGTATATTGTAGTATTTTGTAGGACAATCTAGTGACACTTTGACTAATGTGTGACTTCAGCCGAAGCTTTATCTTGACTGCCGCCTCACCTTGCACATTTCTGAGCCTTTAGTACTATAGCCTTGTTATCTGTGGCCGATTTGGCTACTTGTAATCCCATTGATTTCTGGACTTGTTTGTCCAGCTAGATGGATAGCCTCATCTTGGAGGCAATCCTAGTGTGAAATGCTCTTTTCAGGTCAGAGTGTAGAAGTATATATATTTGGTTTGTAGGATTTTCAAGCAACTTCTTAAAATCTATATTATAGCCTTATTTGATAGTTTTTGGCTATAACAAAACTGTTCATACTATTTATAAGAAAAGTTTCTATTGTTTTATACCTAATAAGTATTAAAACTACCTACATTTTTTGAGTTTTGGGTCTGTTTGTTTATTTATATATTTATTTATGTTATTAATTATATGAAATACAAGTAATTGCATGTGATGCTCAAACATATCTGGATGTTTGAACTCAATTTTTACAGATGACTACCTGAAAGAAATTGGAGGCTTTAACAAACACAATCCAAAGGTTATCCAATTTCCAAAATGTTTTAGTAATTACTACTGATCCTTGAAGTAAAATGTTGAATGTTTTATATGCTAGGTAAAAATTAGTTTTTCATTGTCCTTTTTCTAGTTTGTGAAAATTTAGAAAAAAAACACTTTAGTGTGACAAATCAGTATTACATAATATATATACACATAAATGTACCTATATAAAATATATATTATATTACAAATCTTTATATATATATTTTATATATCAGTGTATCTATCTATGTATCTATCTATGTATCTATCTATATTAAAATTTACTGCTGTGGAAGAGTAGAATTTTCAACTACTTTAATGTTTGTAAATGTAGAAACAATAATTAATGAACACAAAATTAACAACAATGGATTTCTGTGGAGTAAATGTGATTTAAAATCCTCTAAAGAAATAAAGAAAATACCTAATTAAAAAAAAAAAGAATTAGGGTAAAGAAAAATTATAATAGAAACTCACTAATAAGTGACAACATAATTGACTCTTTCTGTGCATTCTCCCAAACATCTTCCAAACCATTAAACAATCATCTACATGAAAAAAAAAATCCTCTACGGAAATCATTCCATCCTGCTGTATTCTCTCAATATTTTTCACTGCATCCTTGTCCTCATATGCATCCTCCTTCTCCTAGTATTCATCTTTGTCCTTTGTGTTGTCCTCTGTCTGCCCTTCTGCTCCTCCTCCCCCTCTTCCTCCTCCCCCTCTTCCTCCTCCCCCTCTTC
>JADRCD010142253.1:0-17649 GCA_019843815.1 Montemys delectorum | reverse complement strand
CACACACATACACTGGAGCCAGCCTCTCTTTCTGAAAGCAATGTTTTACAGTATACATCAATATGTTTCTATTTTAATGTTTCCCATAAATAAGTCCCTATAGTGATTTCTATTGGACTGTTCCCTATAGGCACACATCAAGACTGTTAATTATATAAATCCTATATAATCATATAAATCCACTTATACATAGATGGTCAATTATAGTGATTTCCTGTAGTAGCTTTGGTCAAAGGTCAGGTGATGAGTTGTGTAGCAAAGAACCATTTAAAAGGAACAGGGAGGGATGGATCTTCCACAAAGAGAGACGAGAGAAGAGCACATGCTCTAGCTTTGAGGAGGAACAGTGTTTGGCACATCAGAAATAGAAACATCTGTCAGAGTGGCTGGAGTTCAGCAATCATGAGGAGACTCCAAGGATAAAGAGGTACCTGGGAGCCTATGACATTCATACTCTGCTTACACTCATTTTTAACAGATACTTTGTGTGAGTGGCATAGTTTTAGGTTAAGTTCATAGGAATTAAATGGCCCATTCACTGGTATAGAGTTTGCATAGCCCATGTGAGACCTTAGATTCAATCCACAGTACCATAAAGAAAAGGGCTTACTCTTTAGTATTTTTGCTTTGTTTTGTTTTTGTTTTTTCAAGACAGGGTTTCTCTGTATAGCTCTGGCTGTCCTGGAACTCACTCTGTAGACCAGGCTAGCCTCGAACTCAGAAATCCGCCTGCTTCTGCCTCCCAAGTGCTGGGACTAAAGGCATGCGTCACCAACGCCCAGTTTACTCTTTAGTATTTTGATAGGCATTTCCTGTTTGCCTTCTGTCTAGGTCTTAGCAGTTACCACCTTACCAGTAATGTGTTATTTTCAATGACTAAACCCCAGAATTTGCCAGTCTGATATTTGAGAGAGAAAAAATGGCTGTAATCTGCATGCCCTTTATTACAAATGAGGTTGAACAATTATCTGTAAATTTCAGAGACATTAGTATTTCTTTTCTGAGCCTATTCCTTTTGCCTATTTTCCTACTTGGTCAATAGTCTTTTTTGTGGTTCCTCATTATGTTATAGCCAGGTGAGAAACTTAAAGGCCAACACACATAGAACACCAAAGGAGAATCCTCTATTTCAACCAGCTTCCAGGAACAGGCTCTTTCTACAAACAACTCTCGGCCCCCAAAGCTCAGGGAAATAACAATTTCTAAAGGGAAAAATCACAGTGATATCACTGTTGGGTGTAGGTCAAGGGAACCGTGTAACATTTGTTTTGATTCTCCATCTAGGTCATGGTCAGGGTCATGCAAAGTCTAAAACATGCCTGCCAAGGAGGCTGCAGTTATCCATATGAGATGAGGCTGATAGCAGGAAAAGTGTCCGAGCAGACACAAAATAAGATCAGGACAAGATGGCATCACCTCCATTTCCTCAGTATGCAGAGTGTCTCGTTATTGTCTGTGACAGAATAACAGTTTGGGAAAATCCCCCTGGTTGCTGTGTAAAGCAGGAGGCAAGCTCTTTGGGAAGCTACACACTACTCATGATGAAGGAAGGTGGGGCTGGCTTTAAAAACACAGAAGCAGGGCCAGATGCTCTGTCCTACTGCTTTAATTCCAGCATCGTAGGGATAGAGGTAGGTAGATCTTTGTGAGTTCAAGTACATTGTAAACTCTGTGATTTGTAAAGTAAATTCCAGGCCAGCCAGGGTTACACAGTGACACCCTGTTTCAAAGCAACACAAAGCACAGAAGCAGAGATGATAAGGAGCGGCCAGACTCAGGATGATATCCTTTATTATTTTTGTTATTATTACTATCATTATCATTATTATTATTGTTACATATATTACATCCTGACAGTAGTTTCCCCTGCCTCCCCTCTACCCAGTCTCCCCACCCCCAAAGTCCCCTTCTCTGCCTCCCATCTCCCCAAAGATCCACCCTCCCTCTACCTCCTCTAAGAAAAGAGCAGGCCTCCTATGGACATCATTCAAATGTAGTATAAGAAGCTACAATAAGACCAGGCACGTAGCATCATATCAAGGCTGGACTCAGCAACCCAGTGGTAGAAAGGTCCCACAAGGAAGCAAAAGAGATAGCCCTCACTCCCATGGCTAGGATTCCCACAAGAATACTAAGCCTCTCAACCATAACATATATATACAAAGGACCTCTGTGCCTATTAGGGACCTACAGGCTCCCTGATATCTAGGAGTCCCCATGAGTCCCAGTCAGTTCATTCTGTGGACCATGTTCTCATGGTGTCCCTGACTTCTCTGGTTCCTCCAGTCCTTTCTCTCCCTCCTCTGCAGGACTCCCCGAAACCTACCTAATGGTTGACTATAGGACTCAGCATCTGCTCCCATCTGTTACTAGATGTCTTTTTTGTGGTCTTTTTTTTTTTTTTTTTTTTTTTTTTAGATATTTTCTTTATTTACATGTAAATTTTTCCTTTCCCAGGTTCCCCTCCAAAAAACAAACAAACAAACAAAAACAACAAGAACAAACCCCTTTGCCTCCCCCTCCCCATGCCTGCCACCCCACCCTCTCCCACTTATTGGCCCTGGCATTCCCCTACACTGGGGCACAAAACCTTCACAAGGCCGAGGTCCTCTCCTCCTATTGATGATTGAATTTTCAATCCTTTACTATACCATGCTACCAGAACATTCAGTCCCACCCTGTATAGTCCTTGATTGGTGGTTGGGTCCCTGGGAGCTCTGAGGATACTAGTTAGTAATTGTCGTTCATCCTAAGGGGCTGCAAACCCTTCAGCTCCATAGAACCTTTCTCTAACTCCTTCATTGGGGACCGTGTACTCAGTTCAATGGATGGCTGTGAGCCTCTACATCTGTATTAGTCAGGTGTTGTCAGAGCCTCTCAGGAGATAGCTATATGCTTGTCCTTCCTTCAGTCTCTGCTCCATAGTTAATCTCTCTCTGGTCTTCTTAATGGTCATTCTGCTAGGCTCTGATCTTAGAACACTTGGTACACTGGACAAACTGTAAGTCAAAGGTTTTGAGGCTGGATTGGTGTCCAATCCCTCCCCACGTGAGGCCTTGACTGGTCACAGAAGATGGTTGGTTCAGGCTCAGTATCCCCCATGACTAGGAGTCTTTGCTAGGAAACTCTCATAGATTGCATGGAGTTTTCAGTATGATATCTTAATATCTAATATCCATTAAAATGTACTTGCTATTAGGCACTGTGGTGATGCTCCAGTGAGCATTTTTCTTCTTAGATGCCTGGAAGCTCTAATCGGAAAGTACTATTTCTTGCATTTGGAGAAGCAAGTAGGTTTGGCTTCAAAATCCAGAGGCTCACGCATAAAGCCACACTTTCTATATCTGCTCCAGCCAATGGGTTGGAACTCTAATCTCTCTGCATTAAAGTCACCTTTCCAAAACGCCAGTCAGTTTTTGTAACTTCCGATTAAATACTCTAAAGTGGTGCCGTTTGATGTTTTGTGTGTCTACATGACTGGACTAAAGGAATGCGTGGATATCCTGGAAAACATCCCTGGGTGTGTCTGTAAGGGTCTTTCTGGGAGAGAGTAGCATTCGACAGGTGAACTGAATAAAGCAGATGGCCTATGCAGTGTGGCCAGGGCCTGTCAATGGCAAAGGAGGGCAAACCTATTCACTTTTGGAGTAGGATCACCATGTTCTCTGCCTTTAGACACTGGAGTTGGTTCCCAGGCCTGCAGAGCCCAACCCTTTGCCCAGCCAACCTCCCACCCACACACATATACACATCCACCACACCCACACCCACACTCAGCCTTTCTTCAAGTCTTTAGATCCTGAATGGAACCAGATTTCCTAGATCTCCAACCTGCAGACTGCCCAGGATGGACCAATTTGGTGTTCATAATCCTGAGCGAATTCATCCATATATATATATAAAGCAATTGATTTTTTTTTCTTTTTGTAATCCCTGACTACCACACACCTCAAAACTGAGGCATTCAAAATGCAGACTTTTCAAGATCAGACCCTGTCAAAACCCTTTGTCCCTTGATATGAACTACACATAATGAAGAGCCCACAGTGATTCCATCACTGTCCAAACCTGGCAGTGACCTCTGCTAAGAACATCCTTCCATATCCTACTTTCGTTCCCAGACTGGGCCCCGCTGGCCCATCAGCCTTTGCTTAGATATAAGGCCTTCGGCAACATCACACAAAACTTACTGCCTCTCAAACTGCAGGATCAGACAGCCCCTGATGATTCTCCCAAAGTACCTATACTCTCCCCGACAGTGTTTATCACACTCCATGGCAACTTACTTTCTGAGTCAAAAGGAGGCGTTAGGAATTAGACTCCCTGAGAGGCAGTCACATATGGAGAAGGGCATGACTAGGTAATCAAGTTGGTGCCTTGCAAGATGGAGGTTTCCTCACACTACTAACCTGAGACAAAAACCTGGCTGATTGCTGGGCAGGTGACACATGCTTTTAATCCCAGCACTTGGGAGGCAGAGGCAGGTGGCTTTCTGAGTTCGAGGCCAGCCTGGTCAACAGAGTGAGTTCCAGGATAGCCAGAGCTACACAGAGAAACCCTGTCTTGGAAAGCCAAAACAAAAACAAAAACAAAAAAACCCAACCAAACAAACAAAAAAGCCTGGCCGATTAAAAGACTCTGTGGGCTTTCTCTCCTGTCAGCAGACTCTCACTGATGGAGCAGATCAACGAATTCAAGGCTTGATCAGAAAATGGTTTAACAAAAGTTGGGGCCTAATCAGCCATCCTTTCTTAAGACCGAACAACACTAAATGAAGAGATGAAGACTCTTCAGAAAACTTTGAACCCTCTCAGCCCTCAGTGCCCTTCCTTTCCAGAGGGTCTTTCTCTCGGTGGACCTGCTGTACAGGTGTTTCCTCAGCCTACTCAAAGACTCTCTTCCACTATGATTCTCTCTGTTCCTGTTTGCTGTGTTCACGATTTCTCTGCTGCTCCCTGGCTCATTCAAATTTTTTACTGCCTTTTAATTCTTTTAACTGGCAGAGAAAATGAACCCGACTCAAGTCCCTAGATGGTAACAAAATCACCCCCGGCGGTCCCATCCCACTGGACCATAAAATCATTTTGGAGATAGGAGCCATATGTTGCTTATTTTTTCCTAGATATTTGTGTAAAATGTCTTTTAAAGGTTTAGAGGACTGGGTTGAGGTAAGAGGATTTTACACTACACACTTCAGCAATGTTGACTGCAGGAAAGTAAGCTGGGTATAGGCTTATGTTCAAAATGAGGCTAGTCAGCCCGGCCTGCTTTAGCAGTGGCCAGGTAGCAAAGGAGATGACATTCTGTGAAACAGAAAATGTGGAGTCTGTTACAGTGGGGTGGCTTCCACTGAAATAGTGTGACTATTCATTATACTATTGCATTAAAGTTCTCTAACTTCTTTCTTTTCACAATGGAATCATGATGTAGGAGATGCGGCCAATGGCACTGAACACATGTTCGTGGGTACCAGGGATGGCTGGAGCCCGTCTAGGATGGCTTCTCCAGTGGATTTTACCTGGATTTTATACTTTCACTGCCGACAGCTCCCCAGTCCCTCCACTCCCAGCCCTCGGCAACCACCATTCTACCCTCTACCAAGAATTTAACCTTTTTTTTTTTTTTTTTTTTTTTTTTTTTAAGATTCACAGAGCAATGAGAACATGTGGTATTTGTCATTTGTCATTCATGTGACATTCTGGCATATTTAATGGAAGATATGTTCTCCAGGTTCAACCATGTAGTTGTAAATGACAGAATTTCCTAGGGCCAAAAAGTAATCCATTGGATTCTTTCTTCCTTCCTTCCTTCCTTCCTTCCTTCCTTCCTTCCTTCCTATCTATCTATCTATCTATCTATCTATCTATCTATCTATCTATCTATCACCTATCACTTATCATCTATCTTTCTATCTACCTATCTATCTATCCATCATTATTGAGACAGGCTCACTATATAGTTCTGGCTAGCCTAGAACTTCTGTAGAGCAGACTGGCCTTAAACTCACAGAGAGCCTCTGCCTCTGCTGTCTGCTGGGGTTAAAGGTATGGACCACTACATCCAGCTTCCATTCATGGGCACTTATATTGATTTCTTACAGTAACTATGTGCTTTAGTGAACATGGACATGCAGATATCTCTTCAACACAGTGATTTCATTTCCCTTAGCTATCTACCCAGGAGTGAGGTCACCAGATGTACTTTCAATTTATTTCAGAAACTTCTAATTCTGTTTTTTTTTTCCTCACTATGGCTGTATTCATTTACATACCTACTGTCTTAGTTGGGGTTTCCATTGCTGTGAAGAGACACTATGAGTAAGGCAGCTCTTATAAGGGGCAACATCTAATTGGGGCTGGCTTACAGGGTCAGAGGTTCAGTCCATTATTATCAAGGCAAGAGTATGACAGCATCCAGGCAGGCATGGTGCAGGAGGAGCTGAGAGTTCTACATCTCCATCTGGAGGCTGCTAGGAGAAGACTGGCTTCTAGGCAGCTAGGATGAGGGTCCACACCCACAGTGACATACCTAATCCAACAAGGCTGCAATTCCAAATAGTGGTACTTCCTGGGCCAAGCATATACAAACTATCACAGTGACTTAAAGATGTATTTTCCTAATAACTAATAACTGGAAGCATTTTTTTATACATTGTGTCTATCAGATATGTTTGATGACTAATGTCAATGCAAAACCCACAGCTTTTATCTTGAAGGGATTAAGAGAAAGTTTATTGTGGAGCCATTTTAAATGACATGGCCTGGCAACATAGATTTACATTACCTCCAAATTTCATGTCCAATGTGAAAGTGGATTCTTGAAGTTTCATAGTTTTACAGAACAAAGAAAATCAGAATCAAAGAAAGTTTAAAACACATTGGCTAAAAACTAAAAAGAGATAATAATAATAATAATATAATAATAAAATGAAATACATTGGTTGATACATCAGAGAGGTGGGAAGCTTTTTTTTTTTATCTGATGAGGTTCTTAGTTTTGGAGTTGGTAGAAGCTAGTAGTCTTCTAAGTTAATAGATTTCAAAAACAGAGAGGTGGGCGAGAAATGTATTCTGGGGCTAAAACTAGCCCAAGATAAGGTAATTAGCCTCTGGACTTGCAATATTCCAGTCTTGCCACAGAACTGAACGTCATCAGTCAACCAATCTTTGCAAACACAGCTTCCTTTCAGGAGTTCTCATTAAGTTCAATTATCAAATTGATTTATTTAAGAAACACCTAGAGGGATAGGCACAGTGGCACACATCTTTAATTTCTTGGGAAGCAAAGCAAGAGGGATCTTTACCAGGTTTTTAGGCTTGCCTGTCTACATGTCAGTTCCAGGCCACCTAGGGAGATATTGTCTCAAAAGCAAACAAACAACAACAAAACCCCACAAAACAAACACCTGGGCTATTAATGGGGTACATCTTTGGATGTGTTTGTAATGACAGTGTCAGAGAGGCTTGGACATGGAGGGAAGGTACAGCCTGAGTGGGGACAGCAATGTCTCATGGCTGGGGTCCTGGATTTAAGTAAAAGGAGAAAGCCAAGAAATGGGTCTTCTGAGAAGTGATGTGTCGCAGCCAGGTGTTCCCACCTCTGATCAAGCCTTCCCTGTCGTGATGGGAACTATGATTGGTGGAGTTTGAGCACGGGATCTCAAAGCTTCTCTACCCAGTGGCACACTTCCTCCAACAAGGCCTCTCAAACTGTAAGCTAGAATAAATCCTTCCTCATACGAGTTTCTTTTTGTAAAATATGTTGTCACAGCAGTGAAAACAGTGAAAATGCAGAGGATTGCTATCTTGCAATAAACTCCACCGTGTAGTTCTTAGGCCTTTGGTTTGAGGACCCAATGTGCACAAGGCTAGAAATGTGGGTGTGGTAGTTTGAAAAGTTTTGGCCCCCTAGGCCCTTGTGTTTGAATGCTTGCCCATAGGGAATGACACTATTAGGAGGTGTGCCCTTGTTGGAAGAAGTGTGCCACTGTGTAGGCGGGCTTTGAGGGCTCATGCTCTGCCCAGTGTGGAAGTAACAGTCTCCTGGTTGCCTTCAGATCAAGATGTAGAACTCAGCTCCTTCTATAGGACCATGGCTGCCTGCACACTGCCATGGCTCCCACCATGATGATAATGGACTGAACCTCTGAATCTGTAAGACAGCCCCATTTAAATGTTGTCCTTTATAAGAATTGCCTTGGGCATGGTGTCTCTTCACGGCAACGAAACCCTAACTAAGACAGTGGGCCACAGAAGCACCATAGTGGTGTAAGCAGAACTTAATGAGCTGTTTCCATCAGGGACGGTCAGGAAAGCAGAACACCAACAGAAAGGCAGACATTCCTGCTCATGAAATCCCAGAGGGAGGGATGTAGAGGAATGAAGTTGAAGGTCTACAAAGAACCTAAGAGAGTTTGTTTGACCCTGAAAATTGAATGAGGTTTAATTGAAATGTAATGGACTAAGGTGTTTGAATGGAGGAATTTTTTAAGACAGCTTAACATTCAGGCAACAATGTGATTGCTTATTGAATTCACCCAGATTTACCATGAAGCATCGAGAGCACAAATATGTACAGTGTAAGAAAGGGTGTGTGGCCCCCATTCAGCTACAGTTAAAGTTGTGGGCATGGCAGACCAAGTAGCTGTTAAAGAAACTGTTAAAGACAGGAGCACCCTTGAGGAGAAACCTCAAGCTTTGGGGTGACACATAGGAGAGGCGCCTCTAGGACTGTCCAGCACTCTCTCAGAGCTCCAGTATATACCAATGAAAAGTCCTTTGGAAGGATGGTGGCTAAATAAATGATTTTTTTTCAGTGAGTATCTTACTGCAAAGTATTTCTCTAGGTTCATCCATGAAGGCACAGGGGAGCCTTTGGATCATCCTATGGTCTAAGGGGGCCCAGGTTACAACACAAGCTGGCAACACAGGATTCAGCGGTGCCATCTACAGGGAGCTGGTTTTGCAGGTGTACAAATGCAAAATTTGTGGGGTCACACAAGCTTTTGTCAAGGTCTCAGAAAGCCACTAAGGCCAGGGAACGTGCAGCGAAGTCAAATTCCCTGCAAAGAGGCCCTGACAGGCCATTGTCAGTGCTGTAGGTGAGCCTAATTTGCAGTAGACACCAAGGCTATTGGAGACGCCAAAAAATGTGGAATTCTCACCAAGGAAAGCTGCAGCCAGTGACTCAAGTAGCCCCAAGAGAGAAGCCAAGGATACTGCCAGCAACAGAGCTCTGGGTAAAGGGCTACTCAGGCGCAGGTAGCACAGATGATGCCCTTATGAGCTCCAGCTGCTGAACTTGGAGCTGCAGGGCATGCTGTTTGCCCCGCTGGGTTTCTGGCTTGCTTTCATTTGTGCTTTCCTTGCTGAACCCTCTTTTCCTCCATTTTAGAATGGAAATGTTTACTCTATGTCACGACATATTGGAGGTATGCAACTTATTTTTTTTAAATGATTTATTTACTTATTTTTTAAGATTTGGGAACAGAGTATCTTTTTATATTATTTATTTATTGAAACTGTATATATCTATACACATACATATATGAGTGTGTGTGTATATATATATATACACATTATATATAAATTACATATTATATAATTTAATGTACGAGTGTTCTGCTGCATATACACCTGCATGCCAGAAGTGGGCATCAGATCCCTTGTGAGCCACCATGTGGTTGCTGAGATTTGAACTCAGTACTCTGGAAGAGCAGGCAGTGCTCTTAACCACTGAGTCATCTCACCAACCCCACAACTTGTTGGGTTTTTTTTTAAATTTTATTTTATAATTGTTCACAAGTAAGAGATTGCTTTGAGTTCCAAAGAGACATTGTACTGAAAAATAGAGACGTTTGAAGCAGAGATGAGCACATTTGCCTATGTGGACTCTGATGGGAACCTTCTAGTTTAAGGTGATATATTGGGTATAAGCTCACAATGAGGGTAGATTCACAATTGTTCATTTTAACTGTCAAGTTGACTGGATTAAGAATTAATCCAATAATGACATTAATGAATCCTATCTTTGAGGGTGTTAGTTAGCAGCTCCCATCATAATAGCAGCTGCTTCTCCCACCACACCTTCCCTGCCTTTGTGGGCTCTACTCAGAAACTGCGAGCCCACAGAAAGCTTTCCTCCTTTAAACTGCTTCTCTTTCATCTACCTACCTACCTACCTACATCTATCTATCTATCTGTCTGTCTGTCTGTCTATCTATCTATCTACCTACATCTATCTATCTATCTATCTATCTATCTATCTATCTACCTACCTACCTACCTACATCTATCTATCTATCTATCTATCCATTTATCTATCTATCTATTCTGATTTACGTGTAGGTGTGTATGTCTCTCTGTGTGTATACTACATGTGTGCCTGTGCTCGCAAAGGCCAGAAGAGAGGTCATCATATTCTCTGGAGCAGGCATTACAGGCAGTGGTGGGTCCCCTGGGTGCTGGGAACCAAGTTCAGGTCTTCTGGAAAAGCCACACTTGCTCTTAACTCTTAGCCATCTCTCCAACCCCTCGTTTCTTGTCAGGCATTTTGGTGAGCGCAACAAAGAGAGCAACTAATACACCACGCCAGCATTTTTTCCAGTTGCTTCCTACTGCTTGCCCTTTTCCCGTTTCTAGCTATAATTACATATTTATTTGGTTCATAAATATAACATTAAAAAATCATGGGCTTCTTTCCTTTTCCTATCTTGCATAATGATGATGTGTCCCCCCAAGGAACTCAAGTCTAGATCCAATTGCTGGCTAGGATAAGAAATAAGAAAATGAAAACTATTTTATTCTAAGACTTGGACTTGATGCAATTTTAGGGCTGAGATGCAGGCTGCTTCTGCTTTCCTTTAGCTTCCTGTCAGCCCCGTGGTTTCAAGCCTTTTAAAGGCTACAAATAGGCCTGACCTATCTCACAAATTTCAAAGTCAACTTTCTTATAGTTTGCCACTTCCCAGACAGAAGTTAAGCTCCACATTCTCCCTGATTCCAGACAGCACAGCATGTCCTTATTAAACCTTTGAACAAGGTTTCAAACCAAGCCCCAGTGCTGCTGCAGGAAGGGATGGAATTGGAAGATTCTGGAATGGGAGACATATTTTCCCCCTAGGTCATTTCTACATTGCTTAATATATTAGAAGGAGTCATTCAGAAGTAATTTGAACCTGAAACAACGTCTGCAAAAATAAGTCTGTGTTTTGAAGACTCTAAAGCGTCCCTTGCTCTTTTATTATTTCACTGTTCTGTGGGGGTACGGGGGTAAAACCCCATCCCTTTTCTCCACTGTGGTCAAAAATCACACTTCTGGTCTGTAAACATCTGCTCTGTCAGCTTCTCTTCAGCCCAGCATGATGGATTACCCAGTGGCAAGGAAAGGGCTCTAAGAAGCCTGAAGGGCTTGCTAGTTGCTTTTCTTACTACTGTGGCCTAAGAATCTTAAGGGAGAGTTTGAGGATACAGACCATCAAGGAAGGATGGCTTGCTGGCAGGAGCTTAAGGCAGCTGGATACACTGTATCCACAGCGAGGAAGCTGAGAGAAGTAAAGCTGCATCCACAGTGCGGAAGCTGAGAGAGGAAATGGTTGCTTTTAAGTTTGCTCTTTTTCCCTAGGTTTTATTCAGTTTTAGATCCAAGAGCAACGGATGGCATCACACACATTCAGGGTGGGTTTTCCCTCCTCAGTTAAACTTCTCTGGAAATGTCCATCCATGTGTCCCAGAGGTATACCTCCTAGGTAATTCCAAACCCAGTCAAGTTGACATTGAAGTTTAATCATTTGTGGTGGTTTGAATAGGGATGGTCCCCAAAGACTCGTGTGTGAATGCTTGGCCCCCTAAGGACTGGCACTATTAGGAGGTGTGGCCTTGTCAGAGTGGGTGTGGCTTGGTTTGAGGAAGTGCATCCCTGCGGAGGCAGGCCTTTGACGTTTTATAAGTTCAGGTCTGGCTAGTGTGTGCCCCTGCTGCCTGTGGATCAAAATGTAGAACTCTTGGCTCCTCCAGCACGATGTCTGCCTGCACAATGCCACACTTCCTGCCATGATGATAGTGTACTGAACCTCTGAATCTACAAGCCAGCCCCAATTAAATGTTGTCCTCTGTAAGAGTTGCCTCGGTCATGGTGTCTCTTAACAGCAATGAGACACCAACTAAGACATCACTCACTGTAAGGGGGTTCTGGAGAAGGTTCCTTTCTGTATAAAGAAAGGCCTCCCTTCCTGCTTGCTGGACATGTGCCTGCTTGTGATAGCTCTGGGAAAATTGTCTTTGTCCCCAGATAAGGTACCTTAACCTGACAAGCCTGTCCCTGGGTCCATCCTTAGAAATCCATCACTTTTGGGACTTTACTGCGTGATGTTGTAAAACATATATATTTGGACTTTGTCCCCCTTCCTGGCTCATCCGTCCTACGATCCTTGTAACCATGGTTGTTGAAAGTGTCTTTTGAAAGTGTCTTCTACATGTTAGTTAAATGTCTGGTATTTGGAAGCCCCTGGGCAATGTTCTGTGGGGATGATTGACGAGAAATGCCCTGTGGAGTGCTTGTGCTTGTCCTCTGTGCCAGTGTTACACCAGGCTTGTGACTGGTTTCTCTGTCTTCTAGTTCTTCATACTGACCCAAGCTTCCAAGTTCCTCTTCCAGCACCACTTTTACATTTTTAAAAAGCTAACGAGCACCCCCGTTTGAGTCCATTCACTTCCATTCTGTCATCCATGGTGGGATTACCTTTCCACGGACCTCCCTGCCATCCAGGCATCATTTATTTTTTATTCTAGATTGTCCGCCTCTTTCCTTCCCTACAATTTAAATCCTGCACATCTTTTCATGTCCCAGCCCAGACGCTATCTTCCTTTCCTCCCACTGGGCATCAATAGGACTTGATGGTGATTTTTTTAAAAATGTGATTTATTGTCTAGTTTTACTACCTGTCATTTCATGTGCTTAGTTTCTTTCTCTCTCCCAAATTACCTTGAATAGAATCTCAAGACAAAGCCCGTGTCATAATTATTAGTGTACTGTGCGGCACTGATGACAGTGCTCTGTAGAACCGACACTCAAAATTTTTTACAGAGTGACTAATAGACATTTCCCAATTTGGCAGTGTGTGGCAGGAAATGGAGATGAATGTAAAGCTGCAATTTAAGTGACGAGAGGGGATCTTGTCAGCAGGGGAGAAAGAGAGATGGAAAAAACATTTAACGGGATACAAATAGTCTGGTCAAGAGGTCATCCTCAACAGAACAGAGAGCGAGAAAAAAACACCCATCCTCTGGATGGGGGCTGTAGGGATGAGCCCCAAGACAGTGGACAATCTGTGGTCTTCAAGAGCTTGCGTGCCTTGAAGGGCACCTGCAGCCAGTGACTTTAGCAGCAATGTCTCAAGGGACTCAAGAGTAGGAAGCTATGGGGTGACCCTTGGACATAGCATTCCATGGACATAAGACAACTCTCACTCTTGTTAACTTTCCCCCAGGGCTCGCAGCTCACAGGAAAGGCTTGCTCAGGGATGTGAAGGGGTCATAAGAGAGCACCCTTGGCCAGGAGACCAGCATACTGAAATTGTCCTGGACACAAGCTTCCTGCATCCCTCTCTATGAAGCTGTCTCTTCCCCCCATCTCTGGGACTCCCCAGCTTTTATGACTCTGTTTTCAATGGATTGCCCTTCTTCCTCCCTTTTTGAGGCTTCCTCCTCCTCTCCCTGGTTTTGAACACTGGAGGGTCTCACACCTTCATCCCCAGAGCTCCCGTTGTCTACCTTTTCCTTTGCTGCTGTGATATAGTCTAACATAGTCCAGATATGTCTCTAGCTGGCGGAGGCCAAGGGCAAGACTATAGTCTTGGTCCTCCAGCTCACACCTCTGGGGTGCCTGGGATTCCATGGTGCTGGGGACCAAACCCTTGGCCTCCGGGTATGTCAGGCCCGAGCTCCACACCCTAAGCTACATCAGCAGCAGACTTCTGCTTGTTCATCTTGCACTCAGGTCCTGGTGGGACTTTTTATCCAGATCCAGATCTTGCCATACCTTTTATGTCTTGATAATACTGGATTTTACATCTCCAGTCTGAATTTCTCCCTTGCTCCTTGAGATATACGCTGACTATGCTATATACATGTCCACATGGGGGACCATGATCACTCTGAAGATGACATTCAAAATTGAGCTTTGATCTCTTCCCTCATACTGCCACTACCTCCTCCTTCATGGAGCAGAGACTGAAGGAATGACCATCCAGAGACTGCCCCACCTGGGGATCGATCCCATATACAGTCACCAAACTCAGACACCATTGTGGATGCCAACAAGTGTTTGCCAACAGAAGCCTGTTTTAGCTGTCTCCTGAGAGACCCTACCAATTAGGGAGCCCGACTTTAGTACCAGCAGCTCCCCCTACACATTGACCCTCTGAAACTGCCATTCTCACCCTAGCTGAGCCCACCATCATTTCTCAGCCGTACCAGAACAGTTGCCTTTATGAAGAGTCAAAATTTGCTCACATGGAAGTAACCTTCACCATCCAGGGTATAACGCCCAGCCTCTCAGTGGTCACCAACGAAACCAGATCTGATATGGTGTGACAGATCAACAGAGTGTGGGGTGACTCGGTGACTCGGTGTGGCTCACCAGTATCAGAAAGAAAGAAACCTGGAGACTTTGAGAGGTTGCATAAGATTTATATCAATCATGGTATACTGAAGAACATTGGGACTATACCACACACAGTTTTTAAGTCACTCTTATACCATAAAACCGGTCCCTTTAAAACTTAGGTGGTCTCTATTTCCAAAGTCATGCAGTCATCATCACTAATCCCTGAACACTCTCATCAACCTGAAGAGAGTTCCAACTGACCACTAACCAATCAGCACTGTCTCCTTCAGGCCTGAAAACTCATTGTGTCTCCATGGAGTTGTCTCGTCCGGACGTTTTATGTGAATGACCTTCACTTCTTTCCCTTCAGCATAGCGTTCTGAGATTACTGCATCCGTCACTTCTTAGGATTGGCTGGCATTCCACTAGAAGGATAGCCATTCACCTGTTGATGAAATTTTGGGTTATTTCTACTTCTTTGCTGTTATGTATAACATTACAGTGGACTTTGGTGTAGGCTTCCATTGTTTTTGAAATGAAATCATTAATTGTTATTATTTTGCACTTCTCTCTCTTTAAAACATAAAAAACAGGGGCTGGAGAGATGGCTCAGCGGTTAAGAGCACTGACTGTTCTTCCAGAGGTTCTGCATTTAATTCCCAGCAATCACATGGTGGCTCACAACCATCTGTAATGGGATCTGATGCCCTCTTCTGGTGTGTCTGAAGACAGCAACAGTGTACTCACAGACATAAAATAAGTAAATAAATCTTTTTTTTTTTTTTTTTTTTTTTGAGACAGGGTTTCTCTATATAGCCCTGGCTGTCCTGAAACTCACTCTGTAGACCAGGCTGGCCTTGAACTCAGAAATCTGCCTGCCTCTGCCTCCCAAGTGCTGGGATTAAAGACATGTGCCACCACCACCTGGCCTAAATAAATCTTTTTTAAAAACATAAAAAACAGGGCTGGAGAGATGGCTCAGTGGTTAAGAGCACTGACTGCTCTTCCAGAGGTCATAAGTTTAAATCCCAGCAACCACATGGTGGCTCACAACCATCTGTAATGAGATCTGATGCCCTCTTCTGGGGTGTCTTAAAATAGCTACCATATATATATATGGCGGGAATTGGCCAAAAAAAAAAAAAAAAACCATAGAAAACAAATAGGTATTTGACTTAGGCAGACAACAAAGGACTGGGCATACTGTTGAAGCTCAGGAGCAGAAAATATGAAGCAGAGACTCATCTTGATAGGGCTTGGGGGCTCCAGTTGAGGTCTAGGGGAACTGCCAGACAGCAGTCTCACCTACCCGACACTTATGCAGAGACCAGCCAATATTGTCCTAGGACCAAATGCCAGAGATGCATTCCCTGGACAGAGCCTGGTGATCAGTCTAGACTATGGAGTCTGGGATGAAGTGTGATATCGAAACTGAGGCAGTCTCCATGCCGTGGGTACCACCGAGGCTAGCAAGGACTGCCACCTTTCCCTCAACACACACTAGTGTCACTGACTAGGGTGGTGAGCGTGGGGTGCTATGCCTTGTAGGGTGAGGTCACTGCCTCGGCTCACATTATCGTAGGGACTGAACATTCCAGTGCTCAGCTCAGTGTGATTGTGCCCGAGACCCAGGGTCATCCATCCTCCAGATCTACTTGTACAGGTTTCCTCTTGTATTGCAAGTTGCACCAATCCCACCAGCTCAGTTTGCTACAAGAAACATCACAGGGAAGGGAAAAGTTCAAAAGCTGTCACACCAAGGAAGAAATACTGACTGAAGCAATAATGATTTTAAAATTCTAAGGGACTTCAGTTTTACTTTGTTTCTCTGGTTATTATTTTTAATTTGTCCTTAATCTTGCATAAGTTATTGTTTTTTTAGATTATGCATATGTGCATCTAAATGCAGGTACACACTAGTGTTGGATCCCTCTAGACAAGTAGTTCTCGGCCCATGGGTTGCAACCCCCTTAGGTGGGTCAAACGAATCATTCACTAGGGTGGCCTAAAACCATCGGAAAACACAAACATTTGCATTGCAATTCATAACTAGCAAAATTACAGTATTGAAGAAACAAGAAAACTAATGTTATGGTTGGGGGACACCACTACATGAGGAGCTATGTTAAAGGTGCAGCATTAGAGGCTGAGAAGCACTGCCCTCGACTCCGGAGTCTACAGCTGGAGAGCTAGAGTTAGAGGAGCTGACACTGAGGTTGGGTCCTCTGCCAGAGCAGCACATGCTTAACCACTGAGCCATCTCTATAGAGGCTGCAGAACGCGCTCTTGATAGTCCTGCTTTAGCTTGTACATCCCTCAGTTAGGCTGTATGGTTGCTCTGTGTGCAGTTCCACACATTCTATTAGTTAGTAGCTATTATTCTTCCTGTATACAAGCCACACAATTTTGTCTCATTCCTACCTCATTTTCTCTCCCCCTCTATATAATATATATTATAAATATATAATTTATATATTATATAAGTAATATATAGCATTGTAATATATATTTTATATATTATGTATAATTATAATCTATCATGGATTAATAATCTTTTCTTTTTGTGAGCCCTAACCATACCCCAGTGTCTCTCCATTCCTTCTGGCTAATCTTCCCACCTTGATTGTTTTCCCTCAATCCCAATCCTATCTTACTTCCCTACTATCCCTAAACACAGTGACTAAGATCCTATACACACCAAGCTATCTTTGTTCCTTTACCACCCAATAGTTATTGAAGTTAAAGCAGCGACTTTTTACCTGGCTCCTTGATACTCTATAGTGGACCTATCTAATGGCTATGTTTACTTCTTCTGCTAATTTACTCTTAGAGTAATATAGAAGAACACACCTAGCACCTATGCATACGGGCTGAGGGTTAAACTCTGAACTACATAGCTCAACTCTACAACCCAGCCTCAGTCAAACATCTCAAATACTTCAATTGAAAAAATATAGCTGATAGGAAAATCTAATCAACAGAATAACCCCAGATGTGCAAAGTCCTAATGGAGAAATATAAGACATGAAAAATAAAGGTAAGAGG
>JADRCD010142252.1:1820-15753 GCA_019843815.1 Montemys delectorum | reverse complement strand
AGGCTTGGGTCCTAGATTAAATTGAGAAAGGAGGTTGAACAACAGGATTAATTGGTCTGTGCTTTCTACCTTAAAGAAAGTACACAATGACCAGTTGTATTATGCTTCTTCCATGATGTATTTATTGTACTTCAAACTGTGGGCCAAAATAAACTGCACACTTTTTGGTATATTGTGTTTTAAATTTTTGTAGAGAAATTTTAATCCAGCAACATGACTCCTCAGGCAAGGGATCACATCCAAAGACCTAGGTCTGTGTGATCTGGCTAGAATATAACTACACCACATACCTGTAATTCCTCTGGGTGGAATGTAGACATGCCCTTAGCATACACCTCTAATCCCAAATAATAAAGGTAAAATTCGTTTATAGAAGGAAGCAACCATGTTTGAAAGTGATGTCTAATTGAGGGTCCGACAAAGTATCAGAGAAAGATTTAAGAGAATGAGTCAGAGACAGGATATGCCCAACTCTCGTGAGAAAAGCACAGGAAAGGGAGGTACAAAAGAGCAGCGCAAAGTGAGAGTGGAAGGCAGCTCAGTGAGCTTAGGCAGTACAGTGTAGTTCAGTGAGGTACATTGCAGTGCAGGTCAGTTGAGTGCACTGAGTTTCTGCAGTTTCATTTAATTCCTTTCGATTAGTACAGTCAATGTAGTCAGTAGAGTTCTGTATGTAGAATTTAGAAACAGTTTTTCCAAGTATAACAATTTAGAAGCCAAGGGAACCCAGTTGAATCAGTCAGCTTGGATGTCTTGATTGTACTAAGGCTAAAAGCTTCCAAACTTAGGCCTAGGGAGAGTTAGGACAGTGGAAGAAATGCTCTATGCTCTATGTAAATACACAGCTTGGGCACAGTTCTTATCTCATCTCTCTATCTGAGGAATTAAAAGAGACATTTACAAATGTTTTTATTTCTTTAACATTAATTTTCTAAAGATACCCAGGAAACTCCATCTGCTCCTGGTAAGAGACAAGACTTCTCTCATTTCACCCATACTGTCTCATCTTTGTTCACTCATGAAGCTCAAGTTGCCAGGCCTTTGACCTACATTGGGACCCTCTCTAGCTGCCAATGCAGCCCTGGAAATAGACATGTTACCTTTAACTCTACCCCCTTGGAATGCTCCCAAATGAAGAGGGCTGCCACCCTGTCTTAAGCATGGCAGGGTAAAAGTTCATATTGAAGAACATAACCTACCACCTAACATGAAATGCATATGCTCCACAATCAACATGAAACCCTGAAAATATTTACCGTCCAGAGATCACCAATGCCACAGCAGTGGTCCCCAGTGAGATCTTTGAGGAAACAACACAGAGAAATTAAAAGAACAATTGCAAAAATGCTCAAAGAGTTTAAGGTCTTTTTATGAACTACTTGAAGTAAAAACCTGCAGTGGTGTAATAAAGATGGGGTAGGGGTGGGGGGTGATGGAGGTCCAAGAATACACAGTCAAATAGCTGAAAGAAATATTGATGAAAAATCCATAATGTGAAAATTGAATTCAATACAGAGGTAGAAATGGTGAAGAAAACCCAAACTGAAATGAAGATTGTGACAAAAGCTTTAATAATTGCAATAAAAATTCGCTGGATAGCCTTATCAACAGAATAGAGAACAGAGAAGGTTGAATATCAGGGCTTGAAGACAAAGTGGAAAAATCAGATCATTCACTCAAAGAAAATAATAAAAATTTGAACATTAAAGGAATGTGCAAGCACTTTGAGACACCATGAAAAAACTAAATCTATTGAATTATGGGCATAGACAATCTAGGTCAAATGTGTAGGACACATTTTAACTACAATGATAAAAGAAGTGCCCATTCAGATATAAGAGGCACACAGAACATCAAATACAAAGTACTAGAAAACAAATTTCCTATGCAATAATATACTTAAAACACTAACTATACAGAATAAGGAAAGGAGATTAAAAGCTACAAGAAATAAAGACTCAGTCACATACTAATTTCAGACTTTTCAGAATACTTGAAGGTCACTCAATAGAAACTCCAAAGCTAATAGAACTGGGAGCAATGTGCTTCAAGTTTAGAAAGAATATAGATGCCAAACCTATGTTACCTGGCAAATAGAAAAATGAAATAGAAAAAAAATATTACCATGAAAAAGCATTCTAGAGGAATTCTAGAATTCTTGGACCATTAACCCAACCTTACAACAACTTTTGAAAGAAATATTTTCTATTTAAGAGAGGGTTAACTGTACCAAAGAAGGGAATTTGTGCATACATAGAACTTTCATCCTCATGTTCCAGTGTCTGTAGTATGAGAAGGTATTGTGAAGCCTACTAATAGAAAAATGTGAGTCCTAACCTAGCCACAAAACCTTTACTCTACAGTCCTGCTTACAAAATATGCTAGGACAATGTTGGCACAAAGTTTGTGTGAATAGTCAACCAATGTCTGGTTTGACTTAAGGCCCACTCTATGAGACTGAATCCATACCCAAAACTGCTTGGATCACCAAGAGTCAGAGACTAGATAGCCCAGAGACCTAGGGCAAAACCAAATACTAATGATCTAAAACAAAAATAACAGTAAAATGACTTCTACTGCCATTCTTCTATTCTAGTAGATAGTGTCTTATTTAGGCATCATCATAGAGACTTCTTCCTGCAGCAGATTGAAAATAATACACAGACACCATAGCCTGAAGAGAGAAATAAACCTTGTAACACACATCCTTAAATTGGAGGTGTTCCTCAAAGCTCTTTCCTCAGAGCTCAGGGAACCTCTTGGAAGAGGAGTCAGGAAATTTTTAAAAGAAAGAAAAGATTCAAGAAAATACTACAAAGTGCTCAAATTAATACTTTAGTGATGCTCCTCAAGACTTTGGGAAAACAAAAACAAATCTCCAAGGCAGTAGATGGAAAGAAAGAGTCAAACCAAGAGCAGAAATTAATGAAATTGAAACAAACAACCAAATAAATACAAATATTCAATTAAAAAAGAATAGAGAGATTGATTTTAAATGCATACATGTTTTTCCTGTAGAATAAGTTATTTTTAGTTAAATTTTTATTGAAATTAAATGGTATCTTTCTCTCTCCCTTTTCTCCTTCCAGTTCTTCCCAGTTATCCCCCACTAAACCTCTCCTATCCATCTCCATTCAAGTTAATAGCCTCTTTTCTTTTATTAATATTGTTTAATGTATGTATGTATGCATGTATATGTATGTATATACACAAATACGTACATGAAACCTACTGAGTCCATTTTTGTTGTGTGTTTGTAAATCGTATCAAGGCTGACCACTCTGCATTGGAAAACCAATAAAGAATCTCATACTTGAGGCTAAATTGGGGGTAACTCTCCATCTTCCAGCAGTCATTAGTTGTCTGTAGTTCTTTTTCTTGGTGTGGGACCCAGAAAACTTTTTCTCCTTCCATATTAATGTATTCATTGTTACTGACAACGTTCCAGTCTTCTTTTTTGAATCATTTCTAGAAGAGACTGTTTCACATGCTGGCTCTTACAGTCCTTCCATGAAGTATTCCCAGAGTCACAGATGAAGGAGCTCTGACATCAATACATTCTTTGGGGCTGAGTTTCCCACAAAATGATTATTTTTGCATTATGTCCATGTACTGTTTTCTGGGAAGAGAGGCTTTGATAAAAAGTGGATAGCTATGTTTATCTGAGGATATAAAGATAAGATTTAGAATGCACTTAGAAATTGGTCTAACAAAATAGATACAGTAGATTCTTTTCTAAGATCCATGAGCCCATTAGCCCTGGGAAGCTTACTAGGTTTCTAGTACTAGACATGATTTCCCTCTTGTTGAGTGGCCCCTAAGTCTAATTAGACAGCAATGGTTGCCACCATAACTTAGAAGTATTCATCATCCTTAGTAATTAGGGAAATACGCATGAAATAACTTTGAGATTTCAGCTCATCATAGTCATAAGATCAACAAAGCAACTGATAAGGAATGCTAGTGATAGTTGTAGGGAAAGGGAAACCCTCATTCACAGTTGGAAAAAAATACAAATTTGTGCAGCCACTCTGAAAATCTGTATGAAGATGCTTCAAGGGAAAAAAAAAACCTTAAGAAGTAAATTTACCATATAGCTTAGATATACCACTCCTTGGGATATGCTCAAAGAATTTAAAATCCTATTCCACAGATAGTTACTCAACAATGGAAATACCACAATTGCCTTCAAAAGATGAGTGGATAATAAAAAGGTAGCAAATTTTACACAGTGGAATACTGTTCAGATATAAAGAAAAAATTGTGAAATATTCCACTTAATGGGTATATCTAGAAGTGATTGTACTGAGTGAGGTCACCCAGACTCAGAAAGACAAATAGCACATGTCCTTTCTCTTCTGAAGTGCCCAGCTTTAAACCCTCAGATCTGAGTAGCTGGAAGGATCCAGAAGCCAGGAAAGTATAAAGGGATCAATTGGTGAGAAGAGCCTTGGGGACAGCTAGCAGGATACAGGATACAGGATACAAGATACAAGATACAGGATACAGGATACAGAGTAACAGGATACAGGATACAGGATACAGGATACAGAGTAACAGGATATAGGATACAGGATACAGAGTAACAGGATACAGGATACAGAGTAACAGGATACAGGATACAGAGTAACAGAATACAGGATACAGGATACAAGATACAGAGTAACAAGAAGGAACTCCAACTGTGGCAAAGATAGGGGGGTCAATACAGAAAGAAAATTCTTGTTTTAATTTATTAAATTGTTTTATTTATTTACATTCCAAATGTTGGACTCCTTCCCGGTCAGGAATAATTCTGGATCAAAAAAATTGAAGGTAGATGGTGGTCCCATCTCTTCAGTGAGGGCCCTGTCTATCTACTGGAGGTGGTCTCTTCAGGTTTCATCTCCCTACTGCTGAGCACTTTGTCTAACGTTATCCCCATTGAGTCCCGGGAGCATCTCACCTCCCAGGTCTCTGGGACCTTCTAGAAAATTCTATATAACCAAAATAAAATTGTTTTTATATTTTTCATCCATTATCTTAATTTCTTTCTATTTAAATAAAGAGATTTAAACATGATCACCCCTGTGCAAAACTGATATTTAAATAATATTAGTAGAAGTAGGTCACTTTTCTTATTCTACCTGTCCTCCATTTCAATTTTCCAAGACTTACTCTTAGTCCTGATGCAACCTGCCAGCAGAAGCCCTCATCTCACCCTCATTTTAATTCACTGAGGACTCTCTTTCTTGGGGTGGATCCAGGGTCTCCTTGTCCTTTCTGTCTACCCCATTCAGGTTTCTAGATCATTTCCCTTCCTTTGTTACACCTACTAACAGGATACCCCATGAAACCCCAGTGGCAACACTAGTCTGATACTCAGGAACCACATAGCTACCACATTTGGTTAGGTTCCAGCTATTGTGGAATAGCATTCAAAAATGGAACATAAAGAAACCCTTCAACTATTATAACCCCAGATGCCTGTACTCTAGTACAAAATCACAAACATGAACAACCAAGACAATATGACTCCTCCAGAAGCCAGCAACCTTATTACAATAGGCTTTTAAAAAAGCAATTTAGCTGAATTATAGACAAGGACCATAAAATATCATTTATGAGTATATGCACGGACCTTACGGGGATGTGAATAAATGCCTTAATGAGGACCAGGAAGACATAAACTGTTGAATGAAAACTATTCAAGACATGAAAGTAGAATCTAACAAGAAACAGAATCATTAAAGATCACCCAAACTGAAATAAAATTGTAAATGAAAGACGCAGAATGCCAAACAAAACCTCAGAGATAATCCTTATCAATACATTAAAAGACATGCACAAGATATCCATGAAATCTCAAACACTATAAAGAAAATAACAAATCTATGAATAACAGAAATAGAGTAAGGAAGAGAAATCCAGGGCAAAGGCACCGGATATATTTTAACAAAATCATAGAAAAAAATTCCAATTCTAAAGACATAAAGGTACAGAAATCATATAGAATATCAAAATTTGAGGGTCAGAAAATAAACTCCCCAAGACACACAATAATCAAAACAGTAAATTACAAAACAAAGAAAGATAGAAAAAGCTGCAAGGGAAAAAGACTAAATGCAGACCCATTAGAATAACACCAGACTTCAATATTGTTTCAGGAAGCCCAAAGGACCTGAATGGTCTTCAAGATCTAAGAGTCCACAGATGCCATCCAAGACTATTATACCCAGCAAAGTTAATAATAACAATCAACCAATAATTAAAACATTCTATCATAAAAAGTTAGTTGAACCTATTTCTATACACCAATACAGTGGTACAGAAGGCACTGGGCAGAAATCTTCAGTCTGGAGAACGTTATCTATACCACAGGAAGATGTAATCCTAGGACATTTATCAAAATAGGAACCACCACCACCACAACAAAACAATAGCCATTAGTAAATACTGCTCATTAATATCTCTTCATATTAATGGCCTACTAACAGATTTGGGTTAGAAAATAGGATTTATCTTTCTGTGGTATCCAAGAAACATACTTCACTATCAAGAAAATAGATAATGTGAATATCAGTAATAATTTTTGCTTTATTTATTTTCTGCTTTTATTGTTGTGTGGCTAAGAATTGGGCCAGGGGTACATACTCAACCAATAAGAATTTTACAACTCAAAAACTATTTTATTCTTATGTTTATAATATCTATTGTATTTTCACTGGTAAATGCAATTCTAGAAGTTTGGTAGCATTTAAAAATATTTTATGCAATTGGAATTTAGTATTGACTTTGAACAGACATTTTGCTCAATGTTAAGATAGCATGCTACACAAAATAGTCAGTGTCTTTTATCATAGAATATTCTATTCAAAACATTTTAAGTAAGGAATGGCATATCTAAAAGTATTTCATTATAGTGAGAATGAACACCAGAAAGAAATAAGAACCATGTTATAGAATCGCTAAGCTAGGGCAACAGCCTTGAAGGAAAGCTGCGAAAAGTTTTCCTAGAGAAGTGTGACATTAAAGTGAGTAAGAATTTCCTGAGTGAAGAGAAGGAATGGAACTTTCCTGGCAGCGACAAACCACCAATAGAAATTTTAAGCAGAAGGAAGTTTTCAAGGAGAATTAAGATTAGTTTAGTAAGGGAAAGCATGAAGCCCATGCTAACTGATTGGAGTGCCGATGTGTCTCAGCAAGACCTAGGAAAGGTATATATATCCTTGGTGGGTACTAGGAGTATAGGTTTTGTACATCATCATGATCACTCTGGGATCCCTTTCTCAGAGAAGTTATGTTCAGAGAAACATGCCATAACACTTCTTGGGAGTGTTCAGAGAACCTAATATGTTTACTAAGTGTTTCCTTGATGTCTTCTCTTGAGTCTACAAGTAGAAAAGCCTCTGATGAAGGAAGAGGGAAGGGAAAATAAATGAATAATAAAGGGAGAGAGGATGAGAGGTGAAAGGTAAGGAATATCCATCCACCCTCTGCTTCATGTCACTTGACTATAGCTAAGATACGGATAGAATAAATGAGTTTGAGAGGTTTTCTTCCTGATTTAGGGGATATAATAAACTAGTTACTAAGGTATATGATGAAAAATGGTGAGGCACACAGTAATTCGAGATTAAATTCAAAATAGTTATGGAAATGTATAGCAGCAGAACTAAGAGAGTACCTATACACACCCCATGCCCCACCTACTATCCATGAGAAGCAAGAGGGTTAACTTTCAGGAGGCTGTAATTCCCAAGCTTGGCTCTTACTGATTCAGAGTCAAGAGGTATTTTTGTCTTTATTTTTTTCTTATGTATAGCCAAGTTACTCCCCCAGTGTGAATCTCCCTTATTATTTTTTTTGTGACTAATCCAAAATCAAAGGATAAGATTCCTTCTGAACCATTTCTTATACTCACCACTTGCATTTGAATAGGGCTATTTTGTACAAGTAATTTTTAAGAATAAGCTACTCTCATATTTTTATGATAAACTTCTTTATTTTGCCTGGATCAATCTTTTACATTTACATTACCAATTTCTAAAATTCAGAAATTTTAGAATGCCTTTAGTGGATATTCTCATCCAAATGGTGATTAAAGAGGACAAAGGAAGTGATGGAGGCATTGAGCTTTGCTCTCCATGACATCACAAGACACTTGGACACTAGTTATAACTTTCTCAGCCCAGGAACAACAAGGCATTTTCCTGAATTACAGCAGCTATAACTGATGATCAATACATATATTCATAACCAGAACAAAGAAAAAGTCTACCTCAAGCAGATAGTTGTAGGATGGTTAGCTGAACTGATGGGTGAGTTTGCCATGTGTTTATTTAGTAAGTGGTGAAGTTTAAGAAGTCATGGGTAAACTTTAGTGAGCCAATGTTTATCTCAATACTTTGATCAGTACTCACTACCCACTGTCTTAAGCAAATGAGAAATGTATTCCTAAGTATTAAATATGCCAATATTTGATGGTCTTGTTTTCATAAATGCTTTTCATTTGATATTTAAAAACCAAATATGTAATAGAAAGCAACGGTCTGGGATTAAAAGTTATTTCTAGAGAACTAACATTGGGTAGATGTTTGAAAGTGGATCATGGTCTAAAATACTAAGCAAAACATTGGCATTCATGAATACAGGCAAAAGAGAAAGTTGCTATAAATCTAAGCTGGCCAAGAAATGTGGCAGTTCTTCCCGTCACTGATCAGAGGAAAGACAAATGTGCCACTCATATGAACAAGGGCCAGAATGACTCAGATGTTTTATAGGGTATTTCTTTCTTCTTCCTCTAACTCCTACTCTTCTGGCCCCAGAATTGCACCTATACACATGTGGAAGCCATTGTAAATTTTGGTTTTGTTGGCAGTTTTATGAGGTAATGCCAAGCAAAACAGTGTCAAGACTAAACTGGAGAGATGCTCTAGCAAAGGCTGAGCTCCTAAGTGATGTTCTAGCAGAGGCTATGCTCCCAAGAGATTCTCTAATACAGGCTGAGCTCCCAAAAGACACTCTAGCACAGGCTGAGCTCTGAAGAGATGCTCTAGCATAGGCTAAAACCACAAGAGATGCTCTAGCATAGGCTGAGCTCCCAAATGTTTAAGCAGAGTTTTCTCAGAAAAGAGAACTGGAAACAGATAAATATTAGGGATAGCTAAACACCCTAAGGACCTACATAAGGAAAAACAATAGGATTATTTTCAGCAGCTCTAGGACACAGGATATTCTTGGGCTGCTTTTGATCACTTGCTTCACCATCTTGCACCAGAGAAAATGTCTTATTTTCTAAGTCCTCATACTGTAATCTAAAAAATACAAAATGCAAGCTCAACTGGTGGTCACTTTGACAAGATATTTCATTTTCCCATTTTATGGGTTTATTTTGCCATCTGAAGGTAACATGGCATCATTCCTAATGGAATCATTGTGGCCATTACTTAGAAAATTACATTTCTTCTGTATATTTTATTTAAAACCTCATTACAATATTAACCATTATTTTATTACACCAATATTCTATAGAAATTTCTAGGAAAGTGTAACTTCAACTCTAAGAGAAAACCAATGCAGGCATAAGAAATGTCATTGAAAGGTTGTGTTGAATGAACATGTTCATGTAGACAAAGAGACCTGCCACTGAATCTCCCCATACTTAAATTCATATTCTCTTTTTCTTTAAAGTTTAAAGATTTTGTTTCTTATTGGAATATGTTCATTATATTAATATATTATAGTATTCAGTTTCACCTCACTTATCCTCTATGTATCCTCCCTCCACCTTCCCCTACCTTGTAATCTCTTTTTCCTATTCCCAGTTTCCTTTCACTTTTTTATTGGATATTTTCTTTACTTACATTTCAAATGTTATCCCCCTAATCCAATCCCCCGCTACCAGAAAATCCCTAACCTATCCCACTATCCCTGCTTCTATGAGAGTGTTTACACACATACTCACTCACTCCCAACTCCCTGCCCTGGCATTCCCCTACACTGGGAAATTGAACCTTCAGGGGAGCTAGAGCCTCTTCTCCTATTGATGTCCTACAAGGCCATCCTCTGTTATATATGCAACTGGAGCCATGGGTCCCTCCATGTGTAATCCTTTATTGAAGATTTAGTCCCTGGGAGCTCTGGGGGTTCTGGTTGGTTGATATTATTGTTCTTGCTGTAGGGTTGCAAGCCCTTTCAGCTCCTTCAGTCATTTCTCTAAGTCCTCCATTGGGGACCCTGTGATCAGTCCAATGGTTGTCTATGGGCATCTTCCTCTGTATTTGTCAGGCTCTGACAGAGCCTCTCAGGAAACAGTTATATCTGGCTTCTATCAGCATGCACTTCAGGTATCCACAAGTGTCTGCATTTGGTGACGGTATATGGGATGGATCCCCAGGTTGGGTAATCTCTGGATGACCTTTCCTTCAGGCTCTGTTCCACACTTTGTCTCTGTATTGGCTTCTGTGAGTATTTTGTTCCCCTTTCTAAAAAGGACCAAAGTACCCACACTTCAGTCTACCTTCTTCTTGAGCTCCATTTGGTCTGTGAATTGTATCTAGGGTATTCCAAGCTTTGGGGCTAATATCCACTAATCAGTGAGTGCACATCATGTGTATACTTTTGTGATTGGGTTACATCACTTGGGATGATATTTTCTAGTTCCATCTATTTGCATAAGAACTTCATGAAGTCATTCTTTTTAATAACTGAGAAGTATTCCATTGTGTAAATGTACCACAATATCTGTATCCATTCTTCTGTTGAGGGACATCTGGGTTCCTACCAGCCTCTGGTTACTATGAATAATGCTGCTATGAACATAGTGGAGCATAATAATAGTTCCTTATTATATATTGGAGCATCTTTTGAGTATATGCCTAGGAGTGGTACAGCTGGTTCCTCAGGTAGTTCTAGGTCGAATTTTCTGAGGATCTACCAGAATAATTTCCAGAGAGGTTGTACCAGCTTGCAATCCCACCAACAATGGAGGAGTGTTACCCATTCTCCACATCATTGCATGCATTTGCTGTCACCTGAGTTTTTGACCTTAGCCATTCTGACTGGTATGAGGTGGAATCTCAGAGTTGTTTTGATTTGCTTTTCCTGATGACTAAGGATGTTGAACATTTCTTTAGATGCTTCTTAGCCATTAAAGTTTCCTCAGCTGAGAAGTCTTTGTTTAGCTTGGTACCTCATTTTTTTAATATGGTTATTTGGTTCTCTGGAGTATAAGTTCTTGAGTTCTTTGTATATATTGGATATTAACAGTCTATCAGATGTAGGGTTAGTAGAGATCTTTCCCAAATCTGTTGGTTGCCAATTTGTACTATTGACAGTGTCCTGTGCTTTACAGAAGGTTTGCAATTTTATGAGGTCCCATTTGTCTATTTTTGATCTTAGAGCATAAGCCATTAGTGATCTGTTCAGGAAATTTTTTCTGTACTCATGTGTTTGATGTTCTTCCCGACTTTCTCTTCTATTAGTTCCAGTGTATCTAGTTTTATGTGGAGGTCCTTGATCCACGTGGACTTGAGCTTTGTACCATGAGATAAGAATGGATTGATTTGCATTCTTCTACATGCTGACTGCCAGTTGAACCAGCACCATTTGTTGAAAATGCTGTCTTTCTTCCACATGATAGTTTGTGCTCCTTTTTCAAAGATCAAGTGACCCTATGTGTATGGGTTAATTTTTGGGTTTTCAATTCTATTCCATTCATCTACCTGCCTGTCTCTCTACCAATATCATATAGCTTTTATCACTATTGCTCTATAGTATAGCTTGAGGTAAGGGATGATGATTTCCCCCAGAAGTTCTTTTATTGTTGAGAATAGTTCTTGCTATCCTGGGTTTTGTTGGTTTGTTTGTTTTGCTTGGTTTTTGTTTTGTTTTGTTTTGTTTTTTGTTATTCCAAATGAATTTGCTGATTGCTCTTTCTAACTCTATGAAGAATTGAGTTGGAATTTTGATGAGGATTGCACTGAATCTGTAGAATGCTTTCAGCAAGACAGTCATTTTTACTATATTAATCCTGCCAATCCATGAGCATCGGAGATCTTCCCTTCTGAGATCTTTGATTTCTTTCTTCAGAGACTTGAAGTTCTTGTCATACAGACCTTTCACTTGCTTGGTTAGAGTCACACCAACATTTTTAATATTATTCGTGACTATTGTGAAGAGTGTCTTTTCCCTAAGTTCTGTCTCAGCCAGTTTATCCTTTGAGTAGAGGAAGGCTATTGCTTTTTTTGAGTTAGTTTTATATCCAGCCACTTTGCTGAAGGTGTTTATCAGCTGTAGTAGTTCTCTGGTGAATTTTTCGGGGTTACTTAAGTGGATTCATAGAGTGAAGTGGGTAGTGTTCCTTCTGTTTCTGTGTTGTGGAATTGTTTGAAGAGCAGTGGTATTAGGTCTTCCTTAAGGTCTTATAAATTTTGTGTGTGTGTAGTTGGGACACTTTTAATGACTGCTTCTATTTCTTTATGAGACTATTTAGATGGTTTATCTGATCCAGATTTAGCTTTGGTACCTGGTATTTGTCTAGAGTATTGTCCATTTTATCCAGATTTTCCAGTTTTGTTGAGTATAGCCTTTTGTAGTAAGTTCTGATGATATTTTGGATTTCCTTGGTTTCTGTTGTTATGTTTCCCTTTTAATTTCTGATTTTGTTAATTTGGATACTGTCTCTGTGCCCTCTGGTTAGTTTGGCCTTATCTATCTTGTTGATTTTCTCAAAACCAGCTCCTGTTTTTTTGATTCTTTGTATAGCTCTTTTTGTTTCTACTTGGTTGATTTCATCCCTGAATTTAATGATTTCAGCCATCTATACCTCTTGGGTGTATTTGCTTCTTTGTTCTAGAGCTTTCAGGTGTGCTGTCAAGCTGCTGATGTATGCTCTCTCCAGTATCTCTTTGGAGGCACTCAGAGCTATGACTCTTCCTCTTAGCAGTGCTTTCATTGTGTCCCATAAGTTCTGGTATGTTGTACCTGCTTATTCATTAAATTCTAAAAAGCCTTTAATTTCTTTATTTCTTCCTTGACCATGTCATCATTGTATGAAACATTATTCAGGTGCCATGTGTATAAGGGCTTCCCATTGTTTTTGTTTTTATTGAAAACCAGTCTTACTCTTTGGAGATCTGACAGGATGCATGGGATTATTTAAATATTCTTGTATCTGTTGAGGCCTGTTCTGTGATCAATTATGTATATGGCCAGTTTTGGAGAAGGTATCATGAGATGCTGAGACAAAGGAATAATAATTTGTTATAGGATGAAATTTTATATATATATATATATATATATATATATATATATATATATATATATTCCATTTGGCTCATAAGTTCTGTTAGTTTCACTGTGTCCCTGTTTACACTAATATTGTGTGAGGTGCAATGTGTGCTTTGAGCTTTAGTAAAGTTTCTTTTATGAATGTGGGTGCCCTTGCATTTGGAGCATAGAGTTCAGAATTGAGAGTTCATCTTGGTAGATCATACCTTTGATGAATATGAAGTGTCCCTCCTTATCTTTTTTGATCACTTTAGGGTGAAAGTCAATTTTGTTTGATATTAGAATGGCTACTCCAGCTTTTTTCTTGGGACCATTGGTTTGGAGAATTGTTTTCCAGCCTTTTACTCTGAGGTAGTGTCTGTCTTTGTCACTCAGTTGTGATTCCTGTATTCAGCAAAATGCAAGTCCCTTTTAAGTATCCAGTCTGGTAGTCTGTGTGTTTTTATTGTGGAATTGAGCCCATTGATATTAAGAGCTATTGAGGAATAGTGATTGTTGCTTCTTCGTATTTTGGTTTTTAGAAGTGGAATTATTTTTTTTTGTGGCAATCTTCTTTTGGGTTTTTTGAAAGAAGATTACTTTCTTGCTCTTTCTAGTTTCCATCCTTGTGTTGTAGTTTTACATCTATTATACTTAGTAGGGCAGGATTTATGGAAAGATA
>JADRCD010142251.1:0-17045 GCA_019843815.1 Montemys delectorum | reverse complement strand
AAAAAAAAAAAAAAAACAAAAACAAAAACAAAAACAAAAAAACAAAAAAAAAAAAAAACCAAGGGCGGGAATCTGCAGAGGTCCAGTACAGCGGCATCTGGTTCTGTACCAAGCCCAGCGACCTGACCAAACACATCAGTGGTCAACCCTCTTCAGGCCACAGTCCCCCGAGGCAGCACACCATTTAATGTGACTCTCATTAATGGCCCTACCTCTTGGCTGTCTTTGGTTTTGGAGGGGGTCCCCCCTTTTTTTCCTCCCTCCTCCTCCATATGTCAAATTCTTCATTTTTATCTCTTCAGTCCTGGCCGAATTTCCCTCTGAGTCAGTGCTCTCGGGTGAAGCTCTCGCCTCTTGTCTGGTCAGCCTCAGTGGCTGCAGGCCGGAAGATTACACATGTGGCTGGCCAGAGTCACAGGGATACAGGAAAGGGCCTCTCTGCTGGTCTCGTGTCACCTTCCTTTAGCAGGAGGACACTAATAGGCTGTCATCACCTGCCCTGCTGGAGGGGAGCCATGGGCTGGGTTAGGAGCCATCTAGGGGAGGGGGCACTGGATTTGTAACTCCTGTACTTCCTATTATCTATTTGGACCCTAGACTCAAGAGCATGAGAGAGGAGAGAAGAAGAGAGAGAGGGACAGGGAGAGGGGGAGGGAGAGGGAGAGAGCCCTTGGAGAAGGCAAAGGAGGGGAACCTGCTGCTGACTTGCAAGTCAGGAAGGGTCTATGGAAAAGCTAACCTAGTAGCCTGGGCCCTGGTGACTTTTGAGTGGTTGAAAAAAACAAAACCCCCAACAAACATAGTCATGTTTTCCTAAGCCAAATCAGTAATGCCCTGCATATTCTGTCATAGTTTCAGACATTTGCAGGGTTTGTGGGGAATAAAATACAAAGTCCTTCGCACGCCTTATGAAAAACTGGTGAGCAGAACCCCACCCTACCCCACCCCACCCCCACCCCTCTCAATCTGTTCCCTGGGTGTAAGGGAGTTCTTCGGTTCTCCCTGTGAAGCATGTCATGCCGCCTTGTGTTCATGGTGGCTCCCGGGGCAGCAGGTAGTCCCTGCCTCACTTGCTCTCACACCCATGAGTCAGCTGTGTTTGTCCCAAGTGTGTTTACGCCAGCCGTTCTTACGACGATCACATCCTCGAATATTCCATACACGGGCAGAGGATGGGTGTCGAGGGGGGCTACTGTAGAAACCACAGCGGCCGGTTTGTAAATCCTCAAAAGCCCGGTGTAGCTTAATCTGGTGTGGGTAGAGTTTGTTTGAGCACAGGGAGCGATAACAGCTACCTTCTCACCACACCGGTGCTGGGGAAAGTAAGCTGGGTGCTGGGGAAAGTAAGCTGGGTGTTGCACGAGGCTGTGGTTAGGCAAGCTGCAGGGTGTTGCGCCTGAGCCTGTCCAGCCCAGATGTACTTCTGTCTGTGACTGACAGGGAGGCATTTAAAGTGCCCCGGCTCCGTTCCTTCGCACTCTCATCAAAACTGCAAGCCAACAACCCCATCTCTGATAGCGGTGCACAGTGATTAATGGGTAGCTATCAGAAATGCATCTGTAATAATTTATTACACTTAGAGTTGGTCTCCTTGGTTACTGGTGGTTTTGCTTGTTTGTTTGCATAGGGGATATCCTTCTACTTGAGGAGATGTGACCCATGATCTATAGCAGGAACGAAGTCACAGAGACAGGCAGGAGGTGGGAGGGGGGAGCTGATTGGTAATAATATATATGAGCTCCCGGGAAAGGCCAACCTGAAAGCCCATTTCTCCAAGGCACGAGAGACAAAGGATTCTTGAAAGTTGGCAGGCTTTATTTGAGAGTCAAGGGGCAAGCTGAAGGGAAGAGACAGTTCTGGTATGGAAAAATGGGAGGAAGGTGCAGGAACCAGTAAGAGAGGTGGTTAGGCAAGGAGCGGGAGGAGAGAATGGAATAAGGATCGGGGCAGAGAACGCAGGTCTAGGGCCCAGGGACTAAAAGGAGAGTATGAAATGAAGGCTGGAACAGAGACCGGGAGGAAGAGACTAGTTAGGGGCTAGGGAATCAGAGAGGGAGGACCTGGCCTGAGAGCCAGAAACCAGGGAGAGGGGGACGACTCGGGGTTGAATAACAGCCCTGTGCGGAGTATGTAGTATGCGTATAGCTGTGGCAGGCAGGGAGGGCTGGCCAGTGGGAGAGAGAGTGGAGGCTTTTGCCGCCCATGGAAGAAGGAACTAGGAAATTCTAAGTCTGGGGTCTTTGTTGGACAGGTCTCCTACTCAGAAAGGACAGGTGAGGCATCTATCTAAGGAGGACTATGGAAAGCAGGAGCCAAAGCGTCGGGGACGCAGATAGAGGGACCCTGGAATCTCACCAGAATCAGGTCCCAGGACAACTTAGGAGTGTCCGTGGGCCAGCGGAAGGAGACCTCAGGGCTTGAGGTCCCTATGGACTAGGACGATCGGCGTGTGACCCCTCCACCACAGGCTCCTAGGCAGGGTCACATTAGGTAATGTACTCCAAAGAAAGCGCCGGGAAGCTTCGAGCTCTGTGCAAACATCTTTTGGTATTGGTCCATCTATCCGTCCATCTGTTCTGCAAATCTTTTCACAGAGCACCTGCTTCGAAGGAAGTAGGACTGGCAGTCGGGGGATGGGGACAGAGCAGTAGCCCAGACAAGCCCGCAAGTGGGGGCGGGGGGAGGAATCTCAGAGAAGGCAACACACCTAGTGGAGTTGAGGAACCCCGAGGCCAGGGGAGGGCCAGTCTGTCCTTTCTTCCTGGAGCAAGATCTGGTACTACCATGGAGCGAGCTAGTCTCATTCTGCACTTTCCAAAGGGGGTCTGAAAAAGGCCACGTGTGTTAGGCACTGTGAGCCTGAAGGGTGAGAACTAGGACCAGGAAAGTGGAACTGGGGTTTTCTGTAGGTATTAGGAAGGAAGAGGTGGTTTGTACGGGCCCTCTTCCCATGAGGGTATTTCCTTGGACGAATTGCCTGCTCTGTCTTTGTCCAGCGTCACTGTCACGAAAGCAAGCAGAGGTTCTTATCTCCTTGGGAAAGATGTGGCTTTTCAGTCCCAAAATACATGGGATATCTAAAGCGTCAATGAGCTAGCGGACCTTTCCTGCAGTCAGTCACACTTTGGTAAGAGACGAGGCGCGTAGAGGAAGCCAGGGTAGGGCTTGCGTGCACGTGGCTCTCTATACCACACACTCACCAGTGCCACCGGGCACTGAGTCTCGAGAGCTGCCCTTAACGCTAAGGCTCCGTGAGGGCTGAGCACCCGCTGTTCATAAAGGACGTTTCAGCTGGGACGTAAGGAAACATTCATCCCTGTCACCCAGGTGAGAGCAGGCTCCACTCTGACTCCACTCGATCCAGCCTTCCAAAGGTGGCGTCCATCTAGCACCTAATGCTGCAAGGTGGTGGGGCCGTTAATGCGGAAGTGCCTCTTCTACCCAAGAAAACCGCTGCTCTGGGAGCCTGGTGACACCTGTGGTGTCCCATGTGGCATCCATTCCTGCCACAGCCCTGCCCCAAAGCACTCAACCCCGTCCACCGAAGTTTCCTACTCCTGGTGTTAGCCTCCTCAGGAGCCCGAACCTTTCAGAGGGCCTCTCCCAGACTTTGAACCCTACCCCTGCGTATAGGTGTAATTCCCCGGTTGCCAACAGCCCCCTGTTGCCATGAGGTCAGCTCGGGATGTGTCCTCGGCCATTCTTCACCGGTCTCTGTTCCCTTCCTCGGGTCCCTACCTCCACAGTGCATCAGGAATGGTCTGGCTATTTTCTAACCATACCGTGAGCTCCTTGGTACAGAAGTGGAGCCTGGTCCTCCCCTCTGTCCCCCTGCTTGGAGCAGAGCAAAACACAGGGGCTCAAGTCAGAGAGGGCAGAGAGGACTTGTCGATGACTGGCCACAAGGGGCTGAGAGTGGAGACTAAGCCTGAAGCCCAGACCCAGATCTAAGATGATGAGGGAAGAAGTGGAGGATGCGCTGCTAACCGTGCAGGTGCAGCTCAGCAGGGGGGAAGGGGGGAGGAGAGGAGCCCTCCTGTTCCCTCAAAGTCCCAGCAGAAAGGGCCCAGAGCCTTCAGTACATCCCATTTGCATTCCCAGAAAACAGTGGCTCCACAATCCAGCTACTCCAAGCAAGACACAGAGTGGCCACCAAGCCCTAGGAGGTCCCGTGCTAGCCTTTTTCATGAGGAAAGTAATCCTTTTTACATGTCTCAGTCTTTTTCCTTCAAGGAGGAAAAATCCCAGTTTGGTGCCAGTGTGGCTCTCCCCATCCAGCAGGCACTAATCCTCCGTGTCTCACAAACAGCCAGTGACCTCGCCTGGCCCTTCTGCACACTTGAGGAGTCCCAGGCTAGCAGCGAAAGCGCTTCCTTCTCATTGTTGTGTATTCCAGATCACTTCTATGATGAACGACTCTGGCTTTCCACTTAAAAGTTCTTCTTAAAGTATACAGTTAAGTTTTAAAAAGGGTAAATCTATCTCAGGAAAACCATCACAGAGGGGGGTTATACCTGGATGTGGCCAGATTAGGACGGTGTGTAGCGGGAGGTACAGAGGCTGGGGGTGGGGTGGGGTGATTAAAGCTGGAGTTCTGACCTGAGGAACTCACCCCACCTCTAGACCTCTATACAAAGTCATGAACAACCGCCACGCTTACTCTTACACATGCGCGGGCAAAGATGGTCACAGACAGGTATGGGATGGGAGTGTAGATGCCCACCGAAGAACCTCTGTAGCCATAGGCTACTGGGCCTGGTTTTCCTAAACATATGTTTCCCCCCACCCTCCGCCCCTAGCGACTCCAGCTGCCCGAGAAGACATGCCCCTCTTATAGAGGGGCATACACAACGGAGCCCTGGCCTGGTTCCAGCCCCTTCCTTCTAAGCCCACTGTCTGAGTTCCCCTGGGACAGATACCCCAGGGGCCAGCCCAAAGCTGTCCTCCACTGTTCAAGAATACACACATATGAAATGGATTCTCGAAGGGTCTGCTGAGGCCCTGGACTGTGAGCAGGCTGTTCCACTAGCAAGTAGGGACAAGACTGCCTACAAATCTGCCTGAGGAGGACAGGTCCACAGCCACGGGGTCTTTCTTGGCTTCTCTGGTCCACTTCGTACTAAACCAAGGCTGAGATGGACAGAGGAAGGAAGTTGCACCAGCCAGAGGGCCAGACGGCATGAAGATTCCTCTTGCAGTCCAGGCCTGGCGGGGGCTGCTTAGCTTTGGCAGGAAAGGAATAAAAGAACAAACATACAGTGTCAGCTGAAGCAGAGAGCACGATTCTAGTAAGGCAGGCGCGAAGAGGCAGAAGTATTCCCTTATTAAGAGGGGAGGAAACCTGTTATCAGTGGCAGCCACAGGCCCAAGGCTTCCTGTCTTCTTCAGTTTCTAAAATAAAAGCATGGCGGCGGGTGTCCACTCTGGAAGTTCAGTTTCAGGGGTAAACGAGAGAGCCCATGCTCCTGTTTATTGACGCATTTATTAATGGACTTATTTGTTTTTGACACAAGGCTTACTATATAGCTCAAGCTGGTCCATGACCCTCTCGCCTCAGCCTCCCAAGTGCCAGAACCAAGTGTCTGTAGCTGCAGGCTTCTAGGCCCAGTTTCCCTAAACAGCTATTTCTCCTGGTGGCACCAGCTGCCCCAGGAGGCATGCTCCTGCTGTAGAATACACAACAAAGCCCTGGCTTGGTTCCAGTACTTTTCCTCCAAACCGACTGACTGACTTGCCTGAGACAGACAGACACTGTTCAAGAACACACACACACACACACACACACACACACAAAGTGAAATGGATCCATGAAGAATCCGTCCGTGGCGTGTGTACCACCATGCTCAGCTGAAAACTCATAAAAGCGATGAGGGAGGCCTCTGGGCCTGGAAGCCTCCTGGCCAGTGAGTCGGGCAACCTAAGTCCATCAGGTGTGTGAACTGCCCAGGTGCCTGCCTCAGGGGACCTCAGAGGCACTGCTCCTGCAAGCCCTTGCAGGCCAAGATAGGGGATGGCTGTGGACCTGGAACTTCCTCCTCTCTGCCTGACAGCCATATTTGGAAGAAGGGCCTGATGAGCTCGTCTTGCCCCTACTGAGCCACCTCCTCGTTACCACAATGTGGATTTTTTTTTTGGGGGGGGGGGGGCGCCAAGGGGAGCGTAGGAGCCAGAAGGGCCGCCACAGCCAGGGTGCAAGGCATCTGAGAAAGTGGGGTGGAGGGTAGGGGCAGGACCGAGGGCCATTCCCATCGGGGTGCACTTGGCTTCCAGGGGAAACATCAGAACAGGCCAAGGTCAGGCAGGCAGCCCAAGTAGCTCCCTTGGGTTAGAAAGGACTCCGTGAAGGGGGCTACTGATCGTATACCTTACCTACGCTGCTGCTTCCCACACGGAGACGGAGACGGGAGACGCCCCAGGCCAGGTTTTTTGCTTGGGGTATCAGACAGTGGACCTCTTCACGCATTGAAGGTGTGGGCCTTGGCTACCTACAACCCTTTTGGGTTCTACTCACTGTGGCTAACAGTCTTGGGTCTCCGGTATGGCCAGGTCTCCTTCTGAGTAGCCTGCCTATAAACTAAACTCTCAGGGAGTCTTAATATCTTCCGGGCAAGTGACTCTATGTCGAGGGCAAGAGTCTATGTGCAAACCCATCGCTGCCCTGGAACACCCTTTCTGGTGGTCCAGGTTCAGCACAAGGCAGGCTTTCCTGAGAGACTAGCAGGCATGGTAGCAAGTAACCGGGGCATCTAGACAGGTAGGAGCCATGCTTCGTGTCTGTAAGATGCTAGGAGCCCTACCTGCAAGCCGATAGATAAGCCTTCCTGCCCTAGAGTCAGCCGGCTTGGTGACTTGGGTCCCAGCTGCTTCTCCAGTGCCCTTGTGGAGCCAGCTTGCTGACTGTTGCAGGAAAGGTCCTGAGAGAGGAGTTCAACGGCCCAGCTCTGTCTTAGTGGGTTCTAGCAGCCATGAATATGTGTTGTGCTGTCCAAGTCCTAGGTCTGATGTGTGTGGGGGGGGGGGGGTCACTCCTCCAGGGGCTGTAAGCTATAGGGACAGGCCAGGGAGGGCCATGGTAACGGACATAACGGGTCCAAGATGCAAAGATCCCAAGAGAAATAACACTGTCTATAACTGTGTCTCTGGCCTGGCTCGGGTTGTCACTTTACATCTCTCCCAGGACAGAGAGGCCCATATTTAAGAAGAGGCGGCGCATGATGAAGGTAGGCTGATCAAATGATGAGCAGATGCCCAGATCAGAGACTCTACCCCGTTTGATCTCAGCCTTCCCGACACTGCAAGCCTTTCACACAGTTGCTCGGGTTGTGGTGATCTCCAACCATAAAATTATTTTTGTGGCTACTTTATAACTCTAATGTTTCTACTGTTACAGCTCATAATATAAATATCTGATATACAGAATGTCTGATAGGTGATACCGCAAAGGTATCACAATCCACAAGTTGAGAATACTGTTTGAGAATACTGTTTAGAATACTACTCAGACAGGTCGTGAGGGTCTCGAAGAGGATGGTTGGCACAGCCAGAGAGTTTTTAGCCTTGGAACTGGAAGGAGTGAGGGCTTTGGAGAGAGGAGCCCCTGGGCAGGGTCAGGTTTGGATGCTGCGCACTGACAGTCTTTGTACAATGGTGTGATCGAGGCCAGTGTGGAACGTGTAAAGAGCTGGGGGAGCCAAAGAAAACCAACTGCTCAAAACTGCTGAGTTCTGTATCATCAGCACGGGCAACGTCACCGTGTTACACATGCCTCTAGCTCATGCATCTGATGGAGGGCTGGGATGGCCTTGCAGGGACTGATGGTAGAGACAGTCTATACATCTGTACTGAGGTCCCGCACTCCACAGTCCATGGTCACCACCTCCAACGCCTGCCACTCTCAGTATCTCCTCTCCAACAGTGGCCCTGGCTCTCAGCCTCGCTGAACAGTCCTAGGGACGCCCCGTCTCCTCCCTACCCCCAACCCAGCCACCACTCCACCACTGCCATGCAGCTTTGGTCTCACGGAACCACCTGCACCATCTAACCATTGTATCCACCTCACCTGTCCTTCCAGCCGCTCTCACGCCTTGCCTCAGGCCTTGCCCCGGTGTCCCCCTCACCCTCAGATGCCCACCTGTCTGGTTGCCCCACCGCTTGCTTCCAGTCATTCATCGCCTGCTAGGAGCCAGCCTTACCTACCCCTGCAGACAGACCCCCTGCCTCAGCACTCCAGCTTTGCTCTGCCCTCCTAACTGAAGCTCCATTTTTTTTTTTTTTACAATAAAGTTCAGCACCTTGTCACTTTTTGTTCCTGTCCTGACTGTAGTCTGACCTCAGTCATCTTTACCTGAGCCAATTTAGGGATTTATTTAGCCTTTAGACACACCCTGAGTCCCAAGCTCAAAACCACAGCTTCGTATGTACGTTTGAGGTAATGCCCTGGTCAGTTTTCCCAGTCCGAGTCCTCTCCCCTGCACTGCAACTGGTCCCACTTGTTCTGACCACCTTGCCTGGAGGATATCAGGATACCGTGTGGAACTGCACACAGATACACACCTACCCCATCACATGGAACAGCTGCACTGATCTATTAAACAGGAATGCGTGTGCGTACACACACACACACACACACACACGCGCGCGCGCACACACATGCACACACGCACACGTATGCACACGTACGCATGCTCCCAGCCCTACCCTAGCTCGGCTTGTCTCCTACCGTGCCTGTCCCTCTCACCTCATACCTCCCTCATCTCTGACGAGGCACTTTGACCTCGCTGCCGTTCCACAGTGAGTGTGGCTCCTCGTTCCCGTCCACACCCACACATTCCAAGCCCTTGAGCAAGCTTCTCTGCCTACTACTTCTGTTCTTTCTAGCCATACCCAAGGGCGCTGTGCTGGGGCGATCCTGAGTATCACCACCCTGGGGACCCGTGAGCAGTTTCTGGTCCAGAAAAACATCAAAACACGTGGTCACGCACTGAGCCTCCACCTCTGGCAAATGACATCGAGGTTCATTCTGCGATTTGAGGAGTCCCTCCAGACCCAGTAAAACCCAGGTAGACGCCGTAAGGACAGGCAGGAGCCCAGCCTCAGCAGATAGGACTGGCTGAGGCTCCACTTAGAGCACAGCTGGACCTCAGCATCTATCACCAACCCCCAGTTCTACTGCACCCACATTGCCCACGTGGGACCAGACCCCACAGAGCTGCTCAGGAAATTCTGGGTAGGCTCATCAGCTTATTTGCTTCAGGTTCTCTGATACCCTGGGGAATCTAGCAGAGGGTGACTCCAGCGGGGGACCCACCCTCACGGTGACAGTTGTTTCCCTACATAGCCTCCACGACAGGAGCTCATTGCCCGGCCACCATCTCCCCTCCATTTCCTTACTGTCCTCTAGCAACCAGTGTCTACTTAGCAAGGATCACCTGACCAGCCCTGGGCTCTAGGTTTCTAGACAGCAACTGATAAGGCTTCCCCCACTTGCAGCCTACTCCACCCCCCACGCTCCCACACCCCCTGCCAGCCTCCTCTCCCAGTTTCCCCCACAGCCTCCTGGTGGTGAAACTCATTTCCTGAAGCTCAGATCACATGTCCATAGACAGAGAAACGTCTTCGCTATCACTCGAGACCAAGAGGCCAGGCTCCTTCTCCTTATTCTCCAGATCCAGGCCTGGGGAGGGGGCCACCTAGGCAAGATCGAGATCGGGAAGGACTGGGCCGCACTTAGGTGCCCTGCCCACACAGACCTGCCTGCTCACAGCCAGAGTGTACGGTCAGGTCCACCAGTGGTCCTGCCTTTCTCCCGAACCACGTGGCTTTACCAGTCTTCTGGAGGGCTGTGCCTGGCAGGAGGCACAGTGTGCCGAGCAGACAGACACAGCCCTGAAGCAGGAGCAACATAGAGGGGCTGAATGGGGGAGACACCGCCTACTCGGCAGAATTCCAGCAAGAGACAGGTAGTCAGGGAGAGCAGTGGGTCCTAGGGCAGGCAGGGCCGGACAGTCCCGCCCTCCCCCCGCCCCCCAGAGCCACCCTGCGGGAGTGGTGGGACCGGCGGGGTGTTCACTGTCAGGAAGTGGACAGACTCGAAAGTTCGATTACAGCTCTGGACCGAGGCTGGGGTCTGCCCCACCCTCCCCTCAGGAATCGTAACTCTGGCCTCCCCTACCTAGAGTAGGATCACCCGTCTAGACTAAGCCATGTGCTAAAAGTGCGGTGACTGTCACCTGTCCTGAGGGTCCTACTCTTCTCCACAGGAGGCGCATTTGTAGTACCGCGTGAGCTGGATGACTTTGGCCAGTCACGCCATCTGCGAGGAGGGGAACTGGCAAGGCCTGGCTATGCCTTTGCCTTTTAAAATGCTGGGAAGGAAATGGTATTAACAAACGACGCCTTCAGGACAGGCCCCAGGAGGGCAGGAGTTGCCCCTTAGGCTGAACGGCCATATTAGGGCCTAGGCCCCAGCCCCACACACAGCAGGCTGAAGGTGGAACACACCTTTGTACCCTGGGTGGGGCGGGGTGGGGGTGGGGGGCTGTCAGGTCATCCAGTGAGGACCAGGAGCCATTCATGTTGACCCTGAACCTCTCCCTGCTTGCTTACAGATCACGCAGAGAGGGTCAGACAAGCCCTAGCGTGACGAGAGACAGGGCCTTATCAATGCCATGACATTTGCGAACAATCATTCCTAAGGGAAGTTCATTAAAGGAAACGCCCAGCAGAGGCTCCCCCCGAAACTCCTTACTGCTGGGAAGTGGCGGCCGGACCTCTGTCTATGCAGACGCACAGGAGCATGTGGCTCCACTCGTGCTGTCTGTGTGCCACCGCCGCCGGGGAGCGGGAAGCGGGAAGTGGGTGCTTCTCAAGGCTTCCGTTCTCAGACGTCTTGGGATGGTTTGAATGACACCTAATGACTACTCTTGAGTAGCTCTGCATCTGCCATGTCTCTGGCACACGCCTTCCTGGCTGCCCCCGGGGGGGGGGCACCGCGGAGCAGTGGAGTCGTTCTTCAACCTTACCTCCCTTCCTTTTCTCTTACTCTAGCACCTGCTCGAGGGCCCACTGTGCGCCAAGCACTGCGGACCCACTGTGCACCGCTCCGCTCATGGCGGAGGTAAAGCCAGGGCAAGCAGCACTGCTCACTTAGCAGCTTTTGCCGGCGGCGGGGCGGGGCGGGGCTGGGAGGTCACGTGTGTGGCACGTCGGCTGAGGGCTGCTGGGAAGGCAGTGGTGAGGAGAGGGCTGGCGAATGGATGAACTCTGGCTGAGGAGGTAAGATACCTCGACGCTCCGACGCTGTTCCCAGTGACAGACGCTGTAACTGCTTCTGGCTGGTACTTACAGCGTACCAGGCTCCGTGCTAGACTCTCAGCTCTTCCCGTGTACCTTTGAGCATGGGAGGGAGGAACAAGCTCAGAGGTGTGGAGTGAGTTGCCCAAGGTGCTGAGAGGCCACAGACCATGTGAAGACCGGCATTTACACCCAGAGAGCATCGGGCGGTGTCAAGAGGTGGCTTCGGAGATAGGGATGTTGGAGAAGGGTTGTGGCCAAAGGGTTGGAGAAGATCAAAGGCCACAGCCACTGGAGAAAGGCAGAACTGTGGGTCCCGGGGTTTGGTTCGTGTAGCGTGAGTCTCAGGTGCTGGTTGCACCTAGGGGTGGAGGCAGAGAGAGGCCCTTGCCTGGGTTAGGAACTCTGTCTGCCTTGGGCCTTAAATCCCAGAGCCTGGTATCAAGGAAGAGGGCATTAGATGGGTTTTAAAAGTACCTACGGCTCAGTAGCCAGGCAGAGACACACCAGAGGAAAGAAGGCAAGAGATGGGTCATGCTGTGGGGGTGGGGCACCCTGGGCTTCCAGGCAGACACAGAACTGAGCCCCCTGCTGGAGAAGACCTGCCCCAGCCACCCCGCGGGTTGCAGAGAGATCTAGGAGGGGTAACCTTCCCCTAGTGGTCAACAGGTGTCACTGGCTCCAGCTGTCAATACAGCTGGTCCCCATTAACACACTCAGGCCCACACAGCCTTCCAGAAAGACTCAGCCGGAGCCCTACTTAGGACCTGAGCACAGCAGCCACACCTGGACTCTGATTCCCGGTTTTCTGAGAGCCTCCCTGCAGTCTCTATCCCCGGCACTGCCCTGGTTTGCAGGCCTTGGCTATCCCTCAGAACCATTCCTGTGTCGCGCTATTGCTCACTCGAGACTCCATGGGGCCCCATTGGCTGATTCCCGCTGGAAGGGACATCAGGGCCAGAGCTCTATCCTGACCCCACTATGCACATGCATCTGGCCCAGGGACCACAGAGATGTCCCTACGTCTAAAGGGGGGGCGAACGTTGGGAGGTACCCAATTTTCCCTGGCCTTCTTCACTCAAAGCTGCAGCCAAGACTGTGCTGGGAAGTAGAGTGGGGCTGAGCTCCCTCCCTGTCCTGGAAGAGTGGACATCCACAGCGGGGGTTGTACTGTGGAGCCCCAGTAAGACAAACAGATTCAGAGGGGACAAGGTCAGCCAGGTGCAGTAGGCAGGAAGAAATGGCAGAGGTGGACTCGGCGGCGTGGGGTCAGCCAGCAGGAGCCTCACACGGCTCACTGTCTGCCCTGCACCTGGCCTCAAGCAGATCAGCAGAGTCGAAGGCATTGGCCAAGCATATTTGTTTTGCTGTGGGCTGGGCGCTCACCCTGAAGCACTTGAAAGGTCTGGGAGTTGCTGAACCGTTGTGCTGTTTTCTGAGGCCCCAGCGGCTGCTCCTTTCTGCCATCCAGCCTGAGGTGGGCCCAGGAGGTAGCTCACGCTGTTCTCTCTTTCTGTTAGGTGAAGGGCCGGATGCAAGGCAGGGAGCCGGAGCAGCCTGAGGCAGGGGGGCCTCAGGGAGCGCTGGGCCCTCCAGCCGTGCTTAGAAACATCGCCACAGCAACCAGCGAGCAGACGGCAGTAGCCTGGGCAGACGCAAGCGGACAGCTTCCTACCGTGGCAGAGTACGGGGAATGACTACGGCAAATCAGGCCACACTGCTGACAAGGGAGGTGGAGTGTCACTAGAGGGGAGGGTGTGGTCTCTGCCCCACTGCACTGAGCGCCATGCCCACGGGAGAAGAGGTACTGGGGCAGGGATTGCTCTGTGACACAGCCTTGCCCCAAAGCCAGTACTGAGCACACCCAGGTCAGCTGCCTCTCTCTCAGTCTGCCCGGCACACCAGCCCACATTTCAGCATCCCTCATTGTGACCATTCTGTTTGACAAGGGGGAGAGGCACCCATCCTGTGTTCTGCATCCGGGGGGGTGGCCTGCTGCTGCCGGACCATGGGATGTCGGCAAAGCTCAGAGGAGAAAGAGGCAGCGCGGCGGTCCCGGAGAATTGACCGCCACCTGCGCTCAGAAAGCCAGCGGCAGCGCCGTGAAATCAAACTTCTCCTGCTGGGCACCAGCAACTCGGGCAAGAGCACCATCGTCAAGCAGATGAAGATCATCCACAGTGGTGGTTTCAACCTCGATGCCTGCAAGGAGTACAAGCCCCTCATCATCTACAACGCCATTGACTCGCTGACCCGGATCATCCGTGCCCTGGCTGCCCTTAAGATCGATTTCCACAACCCTGACCGTGCCTACGATGCCGTGCAGCTCTTTGCCCTGACTGGCCCCGCAGAGAGCAAGGGCGAGATTACACCCGAGCTGCTGGGTGTCATGCGACGGCTCTGGGCTGACCCGGGGGCCCAGGCCTGCTTTGGCCGCTCTAGCGAGTACCACCTGGAGGACAATGCGGCCTACTACCTGAACGACCTGGAGCGCATCGCCGCACCCGACTACATCCCCACGGTGGAGGATATCCTGCGCTCCCGGGACATGACCACGGGCATTGTGGAGAACAAGTTCACCTTCAAGGAGCTTACCTTCAAGATGGTGGATGTGGGCGGGCAGAGGTCGGAGCGCAAAAAATGGATCCACTGCTTTGAAGGCGTGACAGCCATCATCTTCTGTGTGGAGCTCAGTGGCTATGACCTGAAGCTCTATGAGGACAACCAGACGGTGAGTCATGCCTAGGTTTCTCCTGTTTGTTCCCGGGAAGCAGGTGGACTTGTGTGAGCAGAGAGAGGCTTAGATGCAGAGCTGGTACTGAGCCTCGCCCAGCCACGTGGATGTCGCCTTTAGGGGGCTCTATGAGATGGGAAGGATGAGCACGCCCCTTGTTTTACGTTGGGAGGGTGGAGTATGGTATGGGGCGTGGTGAGTTCATGCATGACACAGGGCTTCGGGGCACTGTGTCAAGTTGTGAGCCCCAGTGGGCAGGGTCCAGCTGGTATCCCGTAAGACCTCAGCTTCCTATGACTCCTTCGGCCCGAGGGACGCCGCTTTGGCCCAGATGACCCTGCTCTGACACCTTCAAATGACACCACAACCCCTAGACGCCGCAGGCCTCAGCAGGCAAGAACCCCTGCTTTATCAGCTATGACGACCCCACCCCCCAGCAGATGGAGCTTTCCTTACAGTGCTTGTTGGCTCCACTGCCCAGGGTTTCCAGTCACCCTGCCCTCAGTACAGTGAATAGGCGATTGTGCCTGTGGCACATGCCGAGGAAACCCATCGCAAGGCCTGGCCCGCCATCCCTGGTGGTCCGTGTGGCAGTTTAGCAAACCCGCTAAGCTCCTGCCAGCACTGCATGTTACACGAAGGTCCTGAGAACAGCAGCTCCCCCATCATCCCCCATGATTCCCCTCCTGACTGACCTTCGGCTTGGTGGATAGGCCGTGCGGCTGTCATTGAGGCTTTTCTGAGTCCCTTACCCTATGCTTACACCAGTGTGCTGGAAGGGGTGTGAAAGAGGACATGAAAGAGGGTACAAGCAACCTGAAAGAGACCTAGGTCCGGTGGTTAGCTGGGAGATCCTGAGAGGGGGGCCTCTGAAGAAACGGGAGCAGGAGGAGGCCTTTTGCATGGAGAGGGTAGCCGGTATGCTCAGACCCATGTGAGGCAGGAGGCTAGACTCCCAAGCTACCTACACTCTTCCCAGGAACGGCTGGCTCTAGAGGAAGCCCCGCGGTCAGACACATGATAGCGGTCTGCTGGGGGGGGGGGGGCGGTGCTGTCTTCCTCGGAACGGCTACTGTGCCAGGCAGGACCACTAAACGAAGACCTAGAACCTCCCTTTATAGCAAATGCCCCCGGAACTGGGGAGTCAGAATCTCAGAGGGCTGGTTGTGGATGCCTGGAGCTGTGGTACCCAGAGGAAGGAACTGATGGACATGTGACCTCTGCCATGCCTCTCCACTGTGGAGCACTGGCCTCAAAGATCAGTGAGTGTAAAGGTGGAACCTCTTCCTCCATCTGGTCTTGTTGAGGCAAGGGGCAGCCACTATTCTTCTGAGTTCATCTAGGGACTCTAACTTTGCACCTACGTCCCAAAGTTGCTTATGGGAAGCTAAAGGCTCTGACCTCCGTGCTGGATACCTGAGTGTTCTGGACATAGAAAGAGCCTGTAGCCTGATCAGATGGCCATGAAGACGGAAGGCAGGGCTCCCTTCCCCTCTACCATCCGGGGATTCTGGAAACGATGCCAGGTAGTGATGGCATCCCCAGTCAGTGAGGTGATAAGCTGTAGATTAGGGGTGGCCCCGTTGCCGCCTGGAGTCTGCCTTGTGTCCTGGCCGTATCTCTGTGGGACTGAGTGACGTTCTAGCCCATCCAGCTTTCCTGCTGTCACCACTCCAGCAGCACGTGAGGCTCCGACTAGAAACAGTATCCTAACTGGTGACAGAGGCATGGTTGAAGCCAGAGTCCCAAACTCCAAGGTTGACCAGTTGTCAGGCAAAGTACACTTTTCCTGGGGTTGGTTGTGGGAAAGGTATAAAGGACAGTCTGCCAGCCACCCTGTAACTGCCAATAACAGAGGCTCCCTGTAATTCTGTACACTCCTGCTAACAAGAAACTGCTCATGGGTCTCTCAAGCCTGGACCTGAGGGTCTCACATACCATCTGCAGGGTTAAGCATGGCAGAGTCCCTCAGGACCCAGCTCCCCATCCCATCTTCTGCAGGCTGTGCCCACATACCTGGATTCAACAGGCAGGGTGCTTGATCTCTGAGTCTCATAACCGCTTCCCTTTGAATCTGTCATCCAAAAGTAGTCCCAAGCTTTCCAGGCTCTGCCTACCTTTGCCCCACCGTGTGGTCTTCTCTGCTATCGCTGTTGAGGGCTTCTTGTGCTTACAGTGCCCCCTCTGTCCATCCCCTCCACACATCAGACTAGCACTAACCTCAGGGGAAACTTCGCTGGGTGCCTCCCCTCGTTATAACCTGGAACCTGCGCACTTCTCATTGAGCACTTTGTCACAGGGTGGATTAAGTGTGAGCAAGGAGCTCCTGGGGACAGGCCCTTGGAGGCCTGAGTGGAGCTCTGTGGCCTCTTATCTCCCAGCCTTCAGGCCCACCCCTGTGGGGATTGTAGCAAGGCCTGCACACACCTATTACAGGAGCCAGGCTGAGCCTGCCAGGGCATCTCCTAAAGGGAAGGGTTGCAGCTGAGCCTACACACACATTCATTCTCATTCATCTCTCTCTCTCTCCTCCCTCTCTCTCTCCCTCTCTCCCTCCCCTTCTCCTTCTCCTCCCTTTCTCTCTCTCACCCTCTCCCCTTCTCTCCTCCTATCCCTCACACTCCCCCTTTCTCTCCATCTCTCTCTCCCTCTTTCCCTTTCTCCCTCCCCTTTCTGTCATCCCCGAGGGCCTGAGGAAGTAGTGTTGTTCACCAGAAAAGGAAATTCTTGATGGAAAACCCTAGCACAGCTGGAAACTCACTGGATTCCAAATGGTTCTGACCTTTCATGCTCCACCAGTAATATCTGACGATAGAAAACAAACAGGCTGCGGCGAAAAGACAATACTCTCCTATCATTCCTCCCACCTGCTGCCCTGGCTGTGCTGGTGCCAGCAGGCAAGCAGGCCTCTCACCTCTCCCTCTAGCCAGACGCCTGGACAGGACTACCCCAGCCTCCTCCTCCCCGCCGCCCCCCCCCCCCCCCCCCCCCCCCCTTCCTGCTGGCGGTGGCCCCCCCC
>JADRCD010142250.1:0-21605 GCA_019843815.1 Montemys delectorum | reverse complement strand
ACAGACTTGGTGGTGTCCAGGCCCCCCTGGATGGTGCCTTTGGCCACATTCACAGCCCCTGTGAGTCCCGTGGTCACCGTGTCCTTGGTATTGGTGAGGACATTCTTTGAGGTGTCCAGACTTCCCTTGATAAGACCTTTGGCCACGCCCACTGCTCCCATGACACCTCCAGACACTGCTTCCTTAGTGCCGACAAGGGCCGACTGGGTGGAACCCAGTCCACCCTGGACCATTCCTTTTGCAGCATCCATGATGCCAAACACCCCAGAGGAGAAGGCGTCATTGCTGCTGGTCACACTGAAGCCTCCTGTGTCCTTGTCCCCAGCTGTCTAATAAGGAAAGGCAGAGGTCAGCACCTCACAGAAGTCCCTCTATACTGTCCACACCTTCTGTGCACCCAGTCCTCTAGGCCCTTAGGACCTCTCTCTCTCTGCACCTACCCTGGCCAAACACCCTAGCCTCATCCAGCTGGAGGGTAATGTCTGGGGACCCAGGATCTCACTAAAATGGTTCCCTTCTCGCTGGATATGTGAGCATCCAGCACTTAATGAAGCTGAGGCAGGATTGTCACAAGTCTGCCTGGGCTTTGTATAGTAGGAGGCCCCATCAGTGACTGATGGGCTTTGGCATAGCTCAAACTGTTGGCAAGGGCCCACAGGGTCAGAGGCTGCCCTCTATTGTCACTTGGTTGCTTGATACAGGGTCTCATGTACCAAGGAGGACTTGCTGGGATGACAGAGATGTGTTGCCACTGAGCAGCTCCACCTAGATGCTACTTCCCCAAGGGACTTTGAACATACCTGCACACACTAAAGTTGTCCCAACAGGGGGTCCGAGGGCACTGAGTGAGTGGAAAGCTGGGCCAGCTTTGTATCCCGCAGTGCCTGCCCACTTGGCCTGGCGCTCACTGTGGTGTCTGCATTGACCTGGGCTTGAGCCCCCATCTCCTCCCTACCTTTGAGTGACGTAAGGCAAGGTGCATAAGGGGCCTGCCTTCCCCCAAAGCCTGCCTCCTGGGGCTGGCACTGCAGCTTGGGGTGGACTCCTCTTCAGCAGCCCAAAAACCAGGTGCAGAGGCATACACCTGTCAACCCAGCATTTGGGAGGTTGAGGCAGGAAGCTCAGATGCTCAAGGTCAGCCTCAGCTATATAATGAAGTACAGGCCAGCCTGGCACATGAGACCCTGTACTAGATAAAAGAAAACCCCATTTCCTTCAAGGTCAGGAGGGTAAATAAAAGGGATTCAACGGATGCTTAATTGTTGCCAAAATAGACAAGCAGGGGACCCTGGCTGCCAGGGTTCTGATTTGATTTGAGTCTACAGGGTGTGGTCCCACCATTGCTGGCCTTCTGAGAACTCTGGTTTGGGTGGTGCTTTGGTGCATAGTCCCCATGCCCCAGGGGCAGGGGAGGGCAAGTGCTGAGCACAGAGCCTTATATAGGATTCCTGGAAGGTCATGCCCATTTCCCACGTGTGAAAACTGAGGCCCAAGGGCGAGAATGTACTGGGAACCCCACCTCATGAAAGGAACTAGAACCTCCCAGCCAACACCCAGGTTTCCTGTCCAAGGTCTTCCAACCCAGCTCACCTGTTCAGAAGGTTGGAGCAGCCCTGCTGCACCCCCTGCCATCTGTGAGTTGGTGGACACTGCAGAGACAGAGATAGGCAGGGAATGAGGGGCAGGCCTCTGGCTAGAGCCTGTTGCTATTGTGCAATTACCAAGACTGGCCCTAAAGGACAGGAATGTCCCAGCCTCTGGCAAGGGACAGCAGGAGCCAGGCCCAGCCTCCCTTCCTGCTCCCTGCCAAGGGTGGCCCTGGCCCATGTGATGCAGGCCCCTGCCACCACAGAAGGACATTCTGTGCCGGACTCTAGGTGCTGGACACCCTTGGGGCCCAGAGAGCCTGCAATGGGCAAGTGGTGCCACCCTGCCACAACAGCCCTGCCGTGGCCACCAGCTGCGGGTTACACATGTGTGGCCTTCAAGGCAGTAGCCTGTTACAGGCACCCCAGCTGAGTCCCAGAATGCTGTGTGACCCCAGGGCAGCTGCTGGCCCTCTCTGAGTACCCTTGACAATCTCAGACAAGCACCACATCCAGCCTGGTATCCAGAGGGGCAGAGCAGAGGGGCCATGACGGGGTTTAACTGCCCCTTCCCCTGGCTATATTGCCCACTCTCTCCACCTCCGTTTCCTTAGCTAAGGAGGTAACACACACAAGGTCACCAGGATTGCCGCAGCTCCTTCCTGGGCAGTTGCTATGCCTGGCCACTCAGTCCCCACCACTTCTCTTGTGCCACTTACCTGGAGATGAAGGGACAGGAGTCCCTGAGGGGTCTACTGCTGTTTGTGAGTCCTTTGTGGAGATGGAGCTGTGAGTGTGGGACACCAGGTTCCGGGCAGAGCTGAAGCCAGGCAGGGACCCAAAGAAACTGCTCAGGGTCTGCATGGGGCGAGTGGGGGTGGTGTGAGTGGACACTGGGGTTACCTTCCCAGGGTCCCTGGCAGGATAGCCCTCTGTTACCTTGCCTTTGGATTTGGGGGAACCCCTGGTCCCATCTCCTGAAGCTGACATGATGGCAGCCTGTGGGGCTAGAAAGGGGAAGAAAGTGCTACATGCTGGAGGGCCCTCCTGTTCCATCCCCACCCTGGTTCCCACCAACACCCCGCTCACCCACCTGGAAGTGGCAGTCTCTGGGTGACACAGCAGCTGGACTTCCTTGGACCATTCAGGGTCCCTCAGAGCAGGACAGCTGCTGGCAACGTCTGAGCTCCCAGTTCCCAAGCCTTATAGGGTCTGGGGAGGGTGTGGGCCTGACTGGCCCAGGCAGGCGTCCAGAGAGCAGTGGGGCGGGGGGGGGGGGTCACATGCCTGCCCGCCCAGGCAGTGTGGACCCAGCCCAGCACCTTTCCCCTGCTCTCCACTGTGGGCCAAGCAGCCTCTGTTTATGGTGCCCGCTGAAGGCCCAGTGACTAACAGGCCAGCCGTTCTCCCCAAGGGACTCCCTGCTCTCTACCTCTACTTTTCTTACCAGGCACCACCTCTGGGTCTCAGTTTCCCCATCTAGAGTCATCATCTGGCTTCTTTGCCTCCCTCCTCCCACTCTGCCCCAGCTCCCTGGCTCGTAGTGCCTCCTCCAACACTCAAGACCCTATCTCATCCAGAGCCATTGCCCAGCTGTGTCCTCTGTCCCAGGGCCTTTGCACAGGCCATACCCCTGCTTGCTACACCTTTCTCTAGATTCCCACACAGCCTCACCTCTGTCATGCTGTTTATATAGTGTGCCCAGGATAGTGCCTGGCACACATAAGACACTTAGGAAACATTTGTCTTAATGGGGACAAGTAAAGGTGCATGAGAGTTTGAAATGAGGTCATATGTGATCAGTAGTCACTCAACAAACACGACCTTAGCATTCCCTGGGTAGAAACAGGGTCTCCAAGAGAAGAGTGTGTGTCTTGCAGAGAGCAGTGACATGTCCCTTTACTGAAAAGGACTTGGACTGAAGTGTGAGAATCCAACCTTGATGGGTCTGTTGTGTGTGTGTGTCAGGAGGCAGCATCCTGGGCCTGAGGCCCCACAGGCAGGATTCAGACAGCCCCTGAACTCACTGTATGCCAAACAGGCCATCGGTGAAGTGACTAGGCACAGTGACTGTCACTCCCACCCCGGGCTCTGTGCCAGGCTTGTTCTGGAACAGAGGGGTGCTAAACTAGGGGAAGAGGTTCCAGGCAGGGGTCTGATGTCCCTGGTTGATTTCCTTGCAGTCTTGGTTATGGTTGGTGACAGTTCTGGAGCAGAAGAGAGTGCTCCCAGCTATCACTCCTGAGGGGTTGGGGTGGGTAGGAACACTGCTGCCAGCTCCCACCTGCTCCCCACAATTCACTAAGCTCCCTGGAGGAGGAGGTATTGGGTCTGCAGGAGGGTTGTGCCTGTCCCAAGACACTGCTCTGAGCACTTGGAGTTATGGGGATTCTGGATGTCCAGAAATGCCATCTAGACCAGGCTCTGGGGAAGCCAGGGCTGCCCTGGCCTCACCATGCTAGACACTGGTTTCCCAACACACTGCCCAGACCTGGGAGTCAGAGGGCAGCCAAGTATGTGGTGAGAGGCCAGGAGGACCCCACGGGACCCATCTTGGCCTTTGCCCTCCCTCTCTCTGTCTTCCACAGCCCCTAACCAATGCAGCCAGGGAAGCTGCAGATCCGGTGAGGAGAGAGAAAAGCCACCCCATGGGTTCCCCCCATTCCTCTGCTGCTCCCAAGAGTTTCTAAGAGCTAATTTATACTAAAGTAAGAATGGCTTTGGTTATTGAACATTAACCTAAGCTACTCCATGCGGCTCATTAAGAAATGTACCATCCCTGAATGCCGGCTCCATCCCCACATCCCTAAAGTCACACCCTGAAAACTCCCAGCACCCAGGTTCCAAGACCTACCTCAGATCACATCAAACATGTTTATTCTGGACCACAAACAGCAAAGCAATTGAGTCTGCCACAAACATTGGACTCGGGAAGTCCAAGCCCCCAGGTAGAGATGCTGTGGGCACCAGGTCCACTTTCCTTTCCTTTCCTTTTTTTTTTTTTTTTTTTTTTTTTTTTTTTTTTTTTTTTTTTTTTTTGAGACAATCTTGATAAGGCAGCTCAAATTGGCCTCAAACTCACAATCCACCTGCCTCAGCCTCTCATGTGTCAACTTTGAGGGTAAGGACAAGATCATAAGGAAGGGAGAGTCTCCTGTGAGGGGTTGAAAATGGCCTGCTGAAGTCTACTTAGACCTCAAAGTCATCCACGGCAGGGAAGGGAGCAGAAGCCCTAGCGTGTGGGTGCTGTCATGTGACCACCAGGAGGCGGTAAGGACCTCAATGGTCAGAAGTCCAGCTCTGGCATCATAGTGTGTTTGACTTGGCCCCTTGGGGGTTCAGCCTCTTGTCCCCCAGAGTCTGCATGCTCGGCCTCCCAGGCCCTCTGCTGGGCTGGCCAGTCCATGTGTGCCCAGCGAGGGTCAGGGTCACCCACCACCTCGTCCACACAGGTGGCCAGGTTGATCAGGGGCTCCGACCGTTCCACCAGGATGGGCGCAAAGGGCCCCACAAGCCAGGGCAGTGGCATGGCCCGCAAGACCAAATCCAGGAACTCATCCACACAGGCATGTGCCCGGGCCACACTGCCCTGGCCCTCAGCCAGAGCAGTGGGTGCCACATCACCAAGGCAGTGTGCATCAGCGAAGGTGGCCTGTAGAGCATCCACGCTGCGCTGCACCTCAGCCACCTTGGCCTGGGCACCAGGTGGCAGGCCCCGAACACAGCCTGCCAGGGCATCCACTGCACTCTGCAGCTCCAGGGTCAAACTTCGAGACAGAGCCAGTGTCTCCAGCTCCACCTGCAAGGGCAGGCCTCAGTTTCCTTATACCTCTAAAAGGAGCATTGGCCTATCTTAGTTTTCTCATGCATTTAATGGAAGCTTTGGCCTGCCTTAGTTTCCCCATGAAGTCTAATGTGAGGGCCCTGACTTGCTTCAGTTTGCTGTGAGAACACAGTAATTTGACCTAGTTTCTCAGCTGGACACCTAACAGGATTGACCTGTGTCCTCTATGGACACACAGTGGGGTTGGGGATAACCTGGTGAGAGCACTTGAGCCTGGGCTTGCAGCACACAAGGTCCCTGTCCCAGGTGCAGGGTGGTCCTGCCCTCCTCAGGACCCTTACCTGGCTGTGGCTGCGGCCATTCTCCAGACATGGGCTCCAGCCCCCCAACAGCTCCTGAGCCTTTGGGGGATGAAAAGTAGAGGTGGGGCTTGCCCCTCTCTGCATATGCTGGATCTGTGGGATGGGGACACCAGGAGTTAGGCTGAGGTCGTGGGGTGAGTGGGCTTAGCCTAATGTGCAGCAGGACTCTGAATGCAGCCAGCCTTGCACTCTGTTGGCCAGCCCGCCCCTTCTCCCTTCTGCTCCTCTAGATGCTGGCTGTCACGGCCCTGTCCACACAGGTCCCCGCTCTGCCTAGTATAGAGTCCTCCCTGCCTCTCCTGCCTGAAGAAAGGTGAGTGGACATATAGTGTGGAATATCCATGGGAAAGGACAGTATCCACCAGGAAAAGGAGGAAAACTGTAGCACAGTGGGTGACAAGTCAGGACGCACAGCACAGAGCAGCTCCCAGGATGCCCCAGGCTCACACCCACAGAGTCAGGATGGGGAAGGGAGCTGACTGGAGATGGAATTACTATTGAATGAGGACAAAGCCTTGACATGGGGAGGGGTGGGGGGGTGGCTGCACAGCTTCCTGAGTGCTGGGAGGACAGGCCAGGACCACCACGCCCAGCCACCCATTAGATACTGCAAGATCCTGTTGCCCCACACAGCTGGTAAAACATGCAGCTCTGGCCAGTGAACTTTCTCAATAAGCATTTAGTAACCAGACTGTGCAAAGTCTGCCCCATCAGCCACAGTGGGCGGGCCGTGGGTGGGATAACCAGCTGTACAGCAGAAGTTCAGTAGCCAGGTGTGAGGAGAGCTGGGGTATGGCTCAGTGCTAAGCACCTTCCCAGGATACGTAAAGTCCCCATCGCATCCCACTACTGGGAATGGATAAAATCTGGAACCTTCTGACACACAGGAAATTAATTAAAGGTCATCTGGGCAAAGGAGGTGATAAGGTATAGGCACACTGCAAAGGCTTTGTGGCAGGACAAACTGAGTGGGCATAAAATAGAGTATATGTGTGCTGTGGAATACTATTCAGCCAAGAAAAGTAGGGAGACACCAATACCTGTAGCCACGTGAATGTGAAAGCACACACTTCAGGCATGGTAGCCTGGTGTGCAGTGGGGGCAGGGAGGGAGGAGGACACGATGGGAAAGGGACAGGAGAGAGAAGATGTAGACTGTGTTCACAGGTACCATCTGGTGCCTGCTGTGAGAAGGACTGCCTGGGCAAAGTGAGGACAGAACCACGTGTGTGAAGCCGGTACGTGTGGAGGGCGGGGGTGTCAGGAGGTGAATGAAGCAGGTGGACTGGGCAAGGGATTTGTAGGCAGAAGTCACTGTTAGCCACCAGCTAGGTGGGAAAGCAGGAGGGGGCCCTCTCCCACAGGATGGCCTCAGCTGGGATGGGGACAGAAAATACAAAGGGAGCCAGATTGGAGTGAAGGCTGAAATGTGGGAGCTAGGGTGACAGTTCCAGATGGGGGCAGGGATGGGGCTTCTTCCTCCCCTCTGTAGACTCAGAACTCTGGGAGCCCAACCTCCAGCGAGAGCCCCACCCACATCCCCCCAGGAGAAACCAGCTCACATCCCCAGTGGATGCCCCGCCCCCAGCGATAGCCCTGCTCACATCCCCACACCCCTGATCTGCAACGCAACGAAAACAGGTTGCTCACTAGCTCCAGGGTTTCCTGCAGCTGGGCCAGCATCTCCTGGGTGCGGTGTTTACTCTGCCTCAGTTTCCCCAAAGAGTGTTCATAGGCGAGATGGCGGAGGCGTGCCGATAGGGATCCCAGACGCACAAAGTAGCCCTGTTGCTGCCTCTGCTCCTCCACTGAGCCCACTTCTGGGCCTTCAGCCTCAGCCGCCAGGGCCGCTAAGGATGAGAAAGGCAGGGCTTAGGCATGGCCATAGCAGCACAGCATGCGCTTCTGCCACTCGTCATCCTGGAGCAGCACCCAGGTTCCCATATATACAACATCGACCCCTTCAGCCTTCCCCAAACCCCATGAAGTGTAGTTTACTTTCGTTAACTTTGTTTTGAAACATGTAGCCTCCAACTCCAATTTCAGAGGTTGACCTTGAACTCCTGATTGTCCTGTCTCTACCTCTGAGTGCTGGGGTGACCCATGTGTGCTGCCACACAGTTTATGGGATGCTGAGCATGGGACCCAGGGCTTTGTGCATGCTAGACAAGGCCCCAGCCCTGCCGCTGTATTGTACAGATGAAGTAAACGGGTAGAGTACGTTGGTATCAGGCCAGCGAGGAGAATCAGTGATGACTCAAGTTCGGTGTCATGGTGGAAGGAGAGAACCAGTTCTCAAAGATATCATCTCAGTCCCTATGCCTGCAGTGGCACATGTGTGTGCACACGGGCACACACACAGTTTTTTAAACTTAAATATCTTAGCATGCCAGAGGCAGACCCAGGATTCAAACCCAGGCCTGATTCTACCAAATAGCCTCTTAAAAACTACTAGATCATAGCCAGGCCCAGTGGTGCATACCTATCATTTTAGCACACAAGAAGCTGAGACAGGAGGATGCCCATGAGTTTGGGGTCAGCCTGGCCTACAGAGGGAAACTCAATGAAATTACATGAAATGAATAGACACATCCTCAAGCTTTATTGAGCAGTTTTCAAGGCCACCGGTTTGAGACTGGTTTCTCATATGCACAAGTGCCATGTGTCTTTGGGGTTGAGAATGTCTGACTTTTTAGGGTGCAGAGTGGAGGGAGAAATCCAACCTGGGTTTGAATTCGAGGTTTCCCTGTGCTGTGCTGTGCTGTGCTGTGCTGTACAGCCTTGGGCAAGTCCCAGACCTCTCTGATCAGTACCTAGCTCAGCTTCAGACATGGGCAGGAAGCGGTCCACCAGCTCCTCCGACTTGCCCAGGACCATGTCCATGGCTTGACTCATGGAGCGTCTCAGCTCCCCACTCCAACGCCGGCCCCTTTGGGCCAGGTCCACCACGCCTGTGACACTTTTGACCACTGTATCCTTGGCTGAGGTCACCACCTGCAGGAAGGGGATTACTCTGGATGCTGTGGGCTCTGTTTACCCCTAACATAGTCCTTGAGCAGAGATCTTGAAGGTCTCTGGACCTTTTCTTAGTTCTGTGCTCCAGTTTCCCTTCATTAAACAGGCAGCCCTGAAGCCCTCCCACTCCGGGCAGCCAGAGCCAATGCCCAACCTACTCGGTCCATCATACATGCCTGATTCTCCCCAAGTTCTCACCCTCCCTCTCTCTTCACCCTAAGGGGTGCCCCAAGGCCTGGTCATCTCTAGTACCATGTCTGATGGCTGCTGCAGGAAGGGCAGCTTCTCTTCCAATTTGTCTAGTCCCCTGCAGGCAAGATCATTCACTGTGGCCACTGTGGAAGAGAGAGGGAGAGCAATGGGCAGGTGTGAAGCTTTCTGACAGGAGGGACATGGCAAAGAAGGTGAGACCACAAGGGACCTGTGGCATTCTACCAATTGAGCCCAGTTTCTCCCATCCCCTGCTCGGTCCCTCAGATAACCGGGCTCAGAATCTTGGAAACAACAGAAAAGTTGGGACCCTCTTCTTGAGTCACACAGTCAGCCAAGGGTTTCTTTTCAAGTCAGGTGGGGGCTCTGAGCCAGTGACCTGACCTTAAGAGACAAGGATGATCCCCCGAAGGTTGGAAAGGGCAGCAGGGGACATAATTAGGGACCTAGAGAGGCCCCAAGAAGGGATTTGGGCTCACTATGTGTGGATTCAATCCTAGTACCACATAAACCAAGTATGGTGGTGCATCATCCCAGCACTCAGAAGACTGAGGCAGGAGGATTACTGAACATTTCAGGCCAATCTGGACTACAGAGCAAAACCCTGACCCAGAAAATTTTTAAAAAGGAAGGGGTGGGGGAGCACCTGTGAATGGACCTGGTTCTGGAGATGGTAGAAACAGACCACAGACCAAGGTGATGGGGACTGGGGCAGGGACTCAGACTCACACTGGGGCTGCAGGTGCTCCAGCAGTGGCTGTGCGTGGTCCAGGGCACAGGTAGTCATACTGCACACACAGTGCTCAGCGAGGCGACAGGCAGAGCCCAGCAGCGGGTGCCTGTCCTTGGCCGTGTTGTAAGCACTGGACACGGCAGTGTATGTGGCCTTGACCAGGGGCAAAGCCACCACTCGATTCATCACATTCTGCAGAAAACAGTTACATCAGGGCACAGCCACACCCTGATTCCCTCCGCTGGGCCAGGCTGGGGGACAGAAAGCAGGTCGCCTACTAATGGCTGCAGCATGCAGCACACACACAGAGCAACAGGGCAATATCTGGTCCTCCAGATGAGGAGGGGTGGCGTGTCTGCTTGGGTGACCTACACTCGGGTCTGGAGAGAGACCCGATTGCTTGGGGCCTCAGTTTCACCACAAGTGTAATTGTGAGTGATGTACACCCTAAGTTTGGGGCTATACTGTAGTGACTATGATGGGTGACGGCAGTCACCTGGAGCTATGAGAAGGGACTGGACCATGATCACGCCGGGACCCAACCGTGAACCTTCCTCAGACTCCTCCTGCCCCCTGCTGTCACTTTTCCTTACCTGATGGTCCAGTTCCCCGGGGCTGGATCCAGAGTCCTGAGCTGTCTGATCACCGGACATCCTTAGGGGCAGGACACAGAGAGAAAAGGAACCCCTGAGAGTCAGCCCTGTGGTGTACTGGGGGTCCATCGGCAAAGCATGCACAAGGCCCAGCACGTAGAAGGTATATAATGAAAAATCTATGGCTTTGTTGGAGGACAGGTGGGATGAGGATGAGTTTAAATTTCATCATTACCTGCTGTGTGGTGCTAGGGTGGTGTCTTCACCTCTCTGGTCCATTTCCAGTAGGGACATACCCGCGCACCAGCCCCCACCCACCCCACCCCCGTTGCAGAGATAGAGGCAGCAGCTGGAGAATCAGATCCCTTTGACAGGCAGGAAAGTTGAGGCAAAGGTTGTACGTGGAGCTCCGAGGTCACCCTCAGCTGTCCACGGTGACAGGGACGCTGACTTCAGGGCTCACGCCCTACGTGTTCCCACCAAGGCCGTCCCACTGTCCTCTGCGCCTGGGCCCCGCCCAACTGGGTCCTGGGCCCGGGCCCACTAGGCCAAGGGTCCCGCCACCTGCTGTGCCTGTGGCTCTGCGCATTCACCCCCGCCCGCTACTTCCACCCCGCCGTGTTTGGGTCAGTGCCGTCCCTCCCCACCCCCAACCCCGCCCGCGCCCGCGCCCACGCCCGCGCCCGCGCCCTCACCTGCGTGCAGAGCTCAGGCCCCGCGGGTATCCCCCTGCCCACGTTCCACCTGAGTCAGCCCTCAGTCCTTATAGCAGGTCTGGGTGGGGCCTCCGCACGAGGGCCAATGAGGTGCCGCCAAGGGTGGGTCTGGCGCTTCCTTGCCCCCGCCCCCCCATTAGGCGCCCTGGTTGCCATAGCGACCCAGGGACGCTGAGTCCTAGTCGAGTCACCATGGCTGACCTCAGACTATGGCTGAGGACTTTCTTATTCTTCAATCTTTTCCATTTGTTTTGTTTTGATTCAGAGTCTCTCTCTGTAGTCAAGGCTTGACCAGAACTCACTATATAGCACAGGATAGCCTCAAAGTAACCACAATGCCAAGGATGACCTTGAACTCAACACTCAGTGGCTAAGACAATAGATGTGTCACACCACACTTGGTTCCACGGTGCTGGCATGAACCCAGAGCCGTGGGTGCTCGTCTGGTCCTGCCTCCGGAGGCCCACTCTGGCCTAGCTTCCTTTGTTATTATTATTATTACGTCTATGTGTCCTGGTGTTTTGTTGGCATGTTCCTCTGACTGTGCACCACAGATGTGTGATACCCGTAGAGGCCAGTAATGTTGACAGACCCCCTGTGACTGAAGCTATCATGTGGATGCTGAGACTTGAACCCCAGCCTGAGTTGTTAAGCCATGAGTGGTCTCTCTGGCCTCCATCTTATTTTTAATCTGTTGCTTAATCCCGAGAGCTGTTTTAAGCCTGTCAGCTCTGACCCCATTTTACAGATCAGCAAACTGAGATCCAAGGTTTTTTGTTTTTTTGTTTTTTTTTTTGGTTTTGGTTTGTTTTCTGTTTGTTTGTTTGTTCGTTTTTGTTTTGTTTTGTTTTGTTTTCGTTTTTTTGAGACAGGGTTTCTCTGTGTAGCCCTGGCTGTCCTGGAACTCACTCTGTAGACCAGGCTGGCCTCAAACTCAGAAATCCGCCTGCCTCTGCCTCCCAAGTGCTGGGATTAAAGGTGTGCATCACCACTGCCCAGCGAGACCCAAGTTTTAACCTGCTCCCCTAACTCTTACTGCAGGACTAGGGGGAGAAGCCTGGGTCTGCTGAGTCATATGCTTGTCACCCAGAGTCACAAGATGGAGGCAGGAGAAGCCTGGGCTGGAATCATCCTAGGCTGTGTAGCAAATTTGAGGCCAGCTTCGGCAATATGAAGCTGTTCCTAAAAGTCCACAGCCTGCCTCTCAGTGGGCAGGGTCCCTCTGTCTAGGGGTTGAAAAACTAAAGCTGGGCTGTGGTGGCACACGCCTTTAATCCCAGCGCTCAGGAGGCAGAGGCAGGAGGATCCCTGAGTTTGAGACCAACCTGGTCTCCAGAGTGAGTTCCAGGACAGCCAGGGCTACACAGTGGGAAGGATGTAGAGAGCAGGCTCAGTAAAGTGCTTGCCATGTAAGCCTTAAGACCTGAGTTTGATCCAGTGGCTCATGTGTGTGACCTCAGCTCTGGGAGGCAGAGGGAGAGGCAGGAAGATCCTGAGGCTCTCAGCTGGCCAGTCTTACAACATAAGGCAGAAGGTGGGCGATATGGCTCTGAGGGGGAAGGAGTTTACTGCCAAGCCTGAGGACCCGGGTTTGAATCCCTAGCTGCTACATTGTGGACAGCTGGAACCCATGCCTGCAAGTAGCCCTCTGACCCCCACAGGCTCACTGTGGTGCATGTGCACAAAAAACAACAAAAGGGTACTGCACAAACACCGAGCTGTTCAGTCAGCCTAGGCGCTGTTTTATTAACTGCTTTGGTGACCCCTGAAACAGATGAGTCAAAGCCAGATAAACAAGTGATGGCCTGGGTCGGGCACAGGAAGAGGGAGAGGTGGAAGAGTTGGGGCGAGGGTAGAGGAGCGGAAGCGAGACACACAGAATAGTATTCCTGGCTGAGGGAATGGGGAATGGCAGATGCTGGGAATCTGAACGCTGACATGGGACCAGACTGGCTCACTGGCGAGCGGAGTGCCCTTGGCCCGCACCCCAGTAGCCATCCTTAAAGGGACCCCAGCTCTGCCACGTCCAGCAGCCGCCGCCCCCTCATGGCCTCGGGCTCCGCACAGCGCGTGTCGTTCTTTGAGAACATCTTGTGTCGGTTGGCGTCCAGCCAGCGGCACAGGTCCACCAGGTCCTTGTCGCAGACCCAGGGGTTGTGGGAGACGTCGAAGCCGTCCTGCATTTCGCGGGTTGGCCTTCCCAGGAACGCCCACAGGCCCGGGGGCGTGCTGGACAGAGAGTTATTGGACAGATCCAACATATCCAGCTGCTTTAGGCCCCGGAAGGAGCCGGCCGCCACCTCGGTCAGCTGGTTGTCATTCAGGAACAGGACGCGCAGGAACGGTTGGGGTGCAAGCAGGCCACCCCCCAGCCTCCGCAGCCGGTTCCCTTCCAGGTGCAGGCGCTGCAGCCGCCTTGGGCCCTGCAGGAGTCCCTCCGGCAGCGACTCCAGCAGGTTGTGCCCAAGGTCGAGGGTGTGCAGGGCGCCGAGGCTGGCGAGGAGCCCGGCGGGCAGTGAGCGCAGCTGGTTCTCCGCCAGGTCCAAGTGGCCCAGAGCGTCCAGGCCCTGAAGCCATAGCGAGCTCGCGTCACGCAGCTGGTTCTCCCTCAGGACCAGGGTGCTCAGGGCGGCCGAGGTGCGGAATAACCCGGGAGGCAGGCTGCGGAGAGCATTGCGGGTCAGATCCAGGACGCGCAGCTGGGGCACGGGCGCCAGCAGCTCGGGAGACAGCGCCTGCAGGCGGTTGCTGGAGAGGTGCAGCTCCCGCAGACTTGGACACCCTTGCAGGGCGGCGGCTGGCAGCTGCGTCAGATTGGAGAATTCCACCGACAGATGGACAATGTCGGCCGGGAGGGAGCTTGGAAACTCAGTGGGACCATGGCAGGAGACGGTGCTGCCCTTAGCCGACTGCAGTATCAGGCATTCCTTGAGGCTGGACACCCTGCCCAAGAGGGCCAGGAGGAACAGGGTTCTGGGAAGGCAGATGTTGAGACCCTGGAGGCTGAGGTTAGTGAACCATGGTGAAAATGTATCCCCTTCTTCCCATCCCCGTGGCCACCACCCTGGACTGTACCCACCGAGTCCTTCCTCACCAGGACTGGAACAATATGATCCTCATGGTTTGTTTCCTGAGTCTATTTTTGTCTCCTTAGCTGGGTGGGTGGGTGGCAGAGCCAGTGAGCTCCTGTTCATTCCACAAAGCACATTATGCCCTGGGATTCATTCTCACCTGCTGCCTCCCGTCAGCTTCCAGGAGCAGCCTCTGATCCAAGCAAATCTTACCTCTATGACTCTTAACTTCCTGGATCTGATCTCTTACACACTTCCTGCCCTACTACCAGCTCTAACAGGTTACCATTTATGAATTATTCCCTGTCCAGGTACCTAGCTACTTCTAACCTGGTCTGTACCTGGGTCTACCCCCATCTCCCTAGTCACGTGTTCAGGAGGGAGAGTCAGTGGACTCCTGTTGGTTCTGCAAAGCCCTAGCCATAATGGTTTCATTAGCCCTTCTCTGCCCTTCTCAGGAAGGCAGAAGCTTCCAAGCTGGGCTTATCCTTTCTTTGTCCAGCTCTCATATGGGTTGTGTGCTCACCGCTGGGTGTTCAGGGAGAACTCACGGTCCGGGTGAATAAGAATTCCTCTGTACGTGTATCTGGTCCCTGCAACAGCCCTCAGAGCTGGGCTGTCTGGGGCTTCCTATTGCAGTGGGTGTGACCAAGGCCTAAAGCCTGGGGGGCCTTGGGTAGGTACCCGCTCCCATTCCTGCTCAAGGGGCCTCTGGCAGTCTGTCTGGGAGTAAGCCTGCAGGTCGGAGTCTGTGGATTCCTCAGTGGATCAGACTAATGTCCCCATGGCTGTGCTTGGCCTGGTGCCAGGTCTGCTCAGAACTGGTCAGGTGGAGACCTACCTCCCTCGATGCTGCCAAGAGGCCATGGCTGCTCCTGTGTCTATCCTCAAGACCCCAGGAAGGTGGCTTTATATAGTCCCACCCCAACTGTGCTCTGAGGCAAAGCAGGAAGAGCCTGGGGACAGGTCAACATTGCAACATCCCTTCCTGGCAGTGGCTGTGGCTCCCTGCCCACCCTTTCCCAGACTTCATGCAGCTTTCACTCCCTAGTTGGGGTGCGTGGGGGTGTCCCACCCAGTGTCTCCTGGGCTGAGTCCTTACCTCTCCCACCAGGATTCAGAGACTGAGCTTGCAATGAGAGCAGGAACCTAGCCGCTCTTTGAGCAGGAGATAGGAAGTGTGTTGGGAAAATCTCTGGTCTTGGATACCTGATGGATCGTTTGCTTTTTATGCTCAAGTAGCTTTCCCACTGAACAAGGAGCAATGCCTGATTCTGGATTTGAAGTCTTCCACAAGGAACCAAAACAGGTCTGGCTTAGGTTCTCTGGGACTCAGTTTCCCCACTTACACAGCTGAACTTGATCGTCAAGAGATTCTTTGGTGATTTCATCTACCTGAAGTGCAGTAGGTGCATATGTCTGTTGTGAAGACACACTGTGGTACCTCACATGTCATCTCATAACAGCATAGGGTTGGAGTATGGAGGCTGGAGAATCACTTTTACTTTGACACCAGACTGGGCTACATACTGAGACTGTCCAACAACAAAACCACAATAGCAAAAGGCATTTCAAGGCTATGAATTTGCCTTTGAGGACACCTTTGGCTGTATCTATGTGTGATGTGCACACACACTTGTACAGGCTATAGGTTGATTCTGGGTATCTTCCTCAATGGTTCTCCACTGTTTACTGAGCCAGGTCCTCTCATTGATTGGGCTAGGCTGACCTGCAAGAGGCCAGGGACCTTCCTGTCTCTGCCTCCCAGTGCTAACATTACAGGCATTCACCACACACCTGGCTAAGGGATTCGAATTCAGGTCTTCTTGCTTGCACAGGAAGTGTTTTACCCACTGAGCCATTTCCCCTGCACCCAGCTAGTTCCTCCCTGTTGGCATCTCATCTTAAAGTTTTCTAGGTTTTCACACCTTGGACACGACCTCTCCTCCCAGTCTAGGGTTCTAAGAGGTTAAACCCCCATTTGCCTGTGAGTGTGACTAAGAGTAGAATTTGCTCCCCAATCACCCCAGGAAACAACTGACCCAGAGTCAAGGGGGCCGGTGGATGTAAACAGAGTTTTATTGATGGGGATAGGACTGGGAGGGTCCTGAACTCAGCTGGCCACGTGGCATGCATGGTCAGCTGGTGGTCAAAGGGGATGTCACAAGTGGGGACGGGTGGCATGGGCCTCTCTGACCACCCCAGGGTTGTATTTACAGGGGCGTCTGCCCACCTCCACCCTCCCAAAACCCCCACAAGCCCTTTAGAAGCAGGTTCCCCCATCTCCCAGCCTGGACCCCCAGGTCCCCTCTGCAGGAGCAGGATTTGAACTCCAAACCGGCACCTCAAAGGCCCCATCCCCTGGGCTTCTTTTCAGAAGTCCCAACATTGGCTCAGCCAATGCCAGGGTCTCTGAGGGCGCCACCACCCACATTCTGAGTCGCACAAGCACACACCCATGGTGGCCCTGTCTCACACACACACACACACACACACACACACACACACACACACACATACTTCTGTCCTGGGCTATTGCACACAAACAGGCCATGCACACAGACACACACCCACACGTAGGGGCCCAGGAGCGGGGAGGGGGTCCCTTCTACAGAGGATGTGTTGAGGCGGGAAGGCTCATGTCTGCAGCTCTGCCTCCCCTCACCCCAAGTCCTCACCCCCCACCCCGGCCGCCACCCCAAGTAAGAATGGGGCTGTGCAATTTCTTAGAAAAAAAAAAAACTCAAAATAAACAAAAATCAAAGTCTATGCGCAGGTAAAAGGTCAGCCTCCTCCCGCCCACCCCGGGGCTTCATGTCCTGCATCCTCCGGGATGGAGGGGGCTCTTGTGCTTCCCTGTGGCGAGGGGATCCCCACGCTCGTGGATGAGGAACAAACGCGCCCCACTCGGAGCCAGCAGGGCTCGGTGACCTGGGTGGGCGCCCGGGTCGCTGTGGTTGGCACCGTCGAGGCATCCGCCTGGCCTAGGGTACCGGGGGTGCAGTCCGCTCGCCCGTCCCGCAGGGCAGCAAGTGTGTAGAGTCCGCGGGTGGGTGGCGACGAGGACGATGGCCCCCGGGCCGAGCCTCGCCGCTGTTGAATGTGTGTGTGCGCCGCAGAGCGGCTGTGGGAGGCCCGTGGGGACCTGGCCTCCGCAGGCTGCTGGTTGCAGGTGGGCTCCAAGGCCCGGGCAGGCCGTCGCCCACTGAAGGGTCCAAGGGGCCCGTGGGTGCGGACACCACCCGCCGGCGGTCCGGGCTGGCGTGGGGCGTGAGCGGGAAGTCGCCTGGGTGAGAGGCCCGGCAGGATCTGGGGGCGCAGAGGCGAGATTCCGGGCCCGGCTCGGCCGGCACCGGGGGCTGCTCGGGGGCGCGGGCGGGCGCCAGTAGGAGCAAGGAGGTGGAGGCGGAGGCAGACAGCAGCGCGTGGCTGTGATCCCAGGCTCGCGGCCCCAGGGCGTGGGTGTGTGGGTGTGTCGTGGGCAGGCGTTTCTGGGGTAGAGGCGTCTGCTCTGGGGTGGGCAGCAGCCCCGAGTCCAGGTCGTGAGGGCCACCGTGCAGCAGTGCCGCCTTTGTCCAGCCATTCTGCATGAGCGGGGCCAGCAGGGCCTCCGGGGGCCCCCCGGGACCGCCGCCGGCTCCTCCACGACCCCCGGGCCCGGGCCCCCTGCGCTCGCCTAGTCGGCTCACGCTCAGAACTGCCTCGCTGCCACCGTGCGCCAGGATGGCCTCCTTGTCCTTGCGCCGGGCCAGCTCCCGCCGCTCGCGGAGACCCACGAACCAGCCCACGCTGAAGCCGGACACCACGGCACCCACAACGAACGCTGCCACTGAAGACGTCACCAGCAGGTTCACCGACACGAGCCCTGCGCGGTCATCTGAGAGGCTGGCGCGCAAGAGTCCTGGGGACAGATAGGGAGAAAGTGGCAGCGCATTCCCGCCTTGGAAGCCAGTCTGATTGGTGCTAGATAGCCACGCTCCATCCTAGGCGGGGCTCCATCCTTGACTACGCCCCATGCCTCTCACAGGGGATTCCAGGCAAGGACTCTCTCTGTGCCTGAGCCATGACTCTTTGTGTGCGTGTGTGTGTGTGTGTGTGTGTGTGTGTGTGTGTGTGTGTGTGTGTTTCCTGGAATCAATATCTTTCTTTCATCTCCCTATTAGGTGGATCTCATTTTCGCTCTTCATTGTAGCAGCCACCAGAGGGCGATCGTGAGCACGGGGTGAGCTCACAGCTTTCCATGGCTCCCACCTAACTAAGGAAGTCGCCCTCCATCCCCAGGACTGAGTGTCCGCCCTCCATCCCCAGGACTGCGTGTCTCTGGCTTGTGTCACAGCACACAGGGGAGTTCCTTTCTCAGCTTACCAGTGCAGTCACCTAAGCCAGAGGTGCTGGCCCCGGACACATCTTGCTCAAACGTGGCACTGAGGTGGGGAGAAGGGGACAGAAGTAGACTCAACACAGAGGTCTTTATACCCAGCCTGGCACAGAGAAGGGAACACGGACCATGGGTTGTTAGATAAACCCCACGTGTCCCCTTCCTCATACCTGGTTCCTGGTCTGAGGAAGATGCAGGAGCCATCGGGGGCCCACCCGCAGTATGGATCCTGGCTGCCAATACAGTTCCTACGACAGAACAGTAACAACCAGCTGCTCAGGGGACCTGGGCCATGTAGCTTCTGGTCACACTGCGGCTGTGGCCGACTCACAGTGAGTGTTGGAGGCCCAGGATACATTCTCTCCAATTTTTACACAAGAAAATGGTTGCTCAGCTCTGAGGCCTTGCCAGGAGGCTGGGCTGGAATCTGAACCCACATAGTCCATTCTCCCTGAAGCAGCCACCCAGTCTCCCCATTGCTCCTCCAATACAGTCTGCACCCTGTCCCAGGGCCTTTGCATAGCTGTGATCTCTGCCTTTGATTGCCTCTGGTGAATCAAAGCTTTTCAACAACGCATGGCATCGACTCTTTCCCTTGCCTCCCGACCCTGCATCAGCCTTGTGGGGCACTGGCACTCACTTCATACACCCCGAGTACAGCTGGCAACGGGCAACAGGAACGCGGACCACACAGCGGGGGAAGGCTGCCAGCAAGCCACCCGAGGCTGCATCCAGCTCCAGGCTCAGAAGTCGCTGCCCCCGCTCACCAGCACTGCTAGGTCGTCCACACCTAACCACACAGGGTGAAGAGTGAGGCCCACCCTGTTGTTCAGCCAGCCACTCCCACCTCCCTGCTTATCCCCAGACCTGTCTGGCCGGTAGGTCTCAAACTCCTCCAGAAAGATGCTGGGCCCCGTGGTCCCTGAGACACTGGCATTGGGCTTCACAAGGAATTTGAGGACTGTGCCAACCTCGGAGCCAAGGAAGACAATCGTCTGATTGCCCCACGGACCTGCACCCACATCCACAGCCACTCGGATCAGCTGGTGCCTGGAACAGAAGACGGACTTGGAGGTCAGGTTTATCCTGAAGCTCCCTCAGGCCTCCCAGCCCAGGTCTCAAACATCCCTTGACCTGTGGGGTACAGAAATAGTTACACAAGTACATACCAACAGATATACACTGTTGTACTGACATGAAAAAGCCATGCCATGGCCTGCCTCGGGCCTTTGTTGGGCTGTGATCTCTGCTCCCTATCCCAGCTTCTTACCATGAGCTACCCTGGTCCAGCATACCCCACAGGAAATGAAGGCTCTTGACTGAGACCCATTACCCTCACCACGAAGGACTCGGATACCCCCCTCCCTAGCACTGACCGCATCAGCGTTCTCACGATCCACGGCGAGTGGCCCAGGGAGGGTACTGCCTCGTCCATCAGTGGGTGGGTCTTTACAAAGTTGAGGATCTCATCAGGGAGGGCACTGGATGCGTTGTACTGCATGCCAGGCGCTGCACAGCGCCCGGGCCTGGAGGAAGATGAGGAGAGTCAGGGAGGGTGCTAAGACCCCACAACGAGGCCCTGATTCACTGGGGCATCTTGGGACCCAGTTTGAATGGCTCCCCACCCTTAGGGTTTCCATGATCTGACCCACTGTAGCCTCAGGACCTCTATCCATTCTGATCTGATTTGTCTGGGCCTCACAGAGGCTATGCCCTCTACTCCAGGGTCTTTGCACACACTTTTGTCCTCTGCCCAGCTTATCCCTCAACAAATGAAGATCACTGACTGATCTTTATGGCGGCCTCCTTCTGTTTCCCTCCACTGTCTCCTGATCCGACACTGGACTGACCTCTTGACCTCCAAACCAGCCACTTGAAGGGGCAGGACACTCCTTGGTCACACCGTAAAGATAGAAGTCACTGTCACCTGGGCTGTGGCACTTGGTCTTCAGGCACCGGTGTCCAGATCGACTCAGGTGACTTCTGCTCCCGGAAGCGGCCTTCAAACACAGCAGCCACTTGGTTCATGTCAAAGGCGCAGACGGCTGAGCCAGGGATACTGTGGGGGGGTGAGACAGTGCTGAGCTGGGTGGGGATGGTGCTCTTTCTCTCATCTGAGCAACACAAGCCACTCTACCGCCAGAACACCCCAGGTTGGACCACTGTGCAGCTTCCCTAGGTCTTCCCTCTGCCCTGGCTCTATTGCATGGACTCAGCTCCCACTGAGTATTTAGTCAGCTCCTGAATATTTAATACCCAGAGGCCATGCTTGCTGATCCTAATTTGTCTATGGCTCCCTCATGCTCTCAGACCCAAGTCTAGGCCCTGTGCCACCATGCAATCTTCCATAATTCTAACACAGTCCTTGGCTCCATTGACTCCCTCCACACCTGCCACATAAGCCTCCTTCCTCTGACCAGCACAGAGTCTTGGAACCTTCCCATGCCCTCTGCCCCTTCCACACCCCAGTGTCCCTCCTTCAGGAACCCTTTCCTTCCATGTCCTGTAGGACACACCGCCCGGGTGATTCTTTCATTCTTTGGCCCCAGATTGGCATGGAGGTCTCCTGGGACCAATGATGCCCAACACAGGACACAAAGAATATTTGCTGGCTGAATGTGCAAACACTGGCATTCTGGCCAACAAACGCCCCCAGTGGGCACCTGCCAGCAAGGGCTGACCTGTTGCTAGGAGTTGAGAAGACAGCGAGGATCACCGGACGACCGCCCAGGTTCACCACACCAGTCACAGCCTGTAGTACATTGAAGTAGAAGTGTGAGTCCCCAGGCACTGAGCAGTTGAGCCGGGCCTTCAGGAAGGAAGTCCATTGCTTCTCCAGCACACGTGGGGAGCCGCCCACATCATTCTTGCACACACGGGCCACGCGGGACACCACCACCTGGACAAGCAGCAGGCGCAGGGAACACCCTGAGTTAGCATGATGTAGAAATGGCTACTGCCTGCCATGCCAGACAAGAGAACTTCTATTACAAAGGACTAAGGGAGACTGCTATCCACAGCATTCTGGATGCCAGGCAGCAAGGACAGGGGTGGCACAGGTGACAGAGCAAAACATAAATGTGCGGGAGGATGGATCGGTGAGTGGATGAGTTTCTGGATGGATGGATGGATGGATGGATGGATGGATGGATGGATGG
>JADRCD010142241.1:0-17385 GCA_019843815.1 Montemys delectorum | reverse complement strand
CTCCAAGTATGGTGTAGAGGCCTTCTCAGACTCCCTCAGGTACTGGAGGGGAAGGGGTCCCTCAGGAAAGCTTTGCGGGTGTTTTTATTCAATCACATTATTAAAGTCCCCATCATGGGGAGGACACTCGAGTTCTGTATCTCTCACCTTCCCCTCACTGAATCATTCACTGACCAGCACATTTCCATTTCTCTAGTAGAGGTCATGTCTAAGATATGAGTTGAGTTCAGTTTTTCTGATATGGAGAAGGTTAGGCATTGGGGGTTATTTACTGGGATAAAATTGGAACTGTGGAGTTTTTGGGTGAAGAATCCATTCCCCTCACCTTTATATGCTCACCATGTTTTTTAATTGTAGTGAATATCTCTTCCAATTCTACAAATGGATGTCAGGCCCCTATAGGATCCACAATAAATGCATTCTATCCTAACATATGTGCTTGAATCATGACCTAAGGACTATGACAACTAAGAGAGGAATAGAGGAGACAAGGAAGAACTCTAACCTTCCTGTGGGGTTGCCATGGCCAGTCATTTGTGTTGACCATAGTAGCCATCAGATTTGCCTAGAGTCCTGTAGCAGGATTAGACTGCATTAGAGGAACCATGGGAACCTGGAACCTGGATCCTGGGTGTGTAGGGGGATTCTCCCTGGAGAATGGACAGGCTGGATATGGAAGGGGGGTGGTTATCAGGTGGATAAGGGTAGACTTGTGGGGATGCTATGTCTTTTGAGCTGTTGGCAATGCAACCCTTCCAAGGGATGGAACCTGGGCCTCCATTTGGGGCAGTGAACAGGTAGCCTGCCAATGTGAGGGAGTTAAATACAGGAGGTTGCTCTCTGGAGACACCTGCAGGAAGAAAGTGGAGGTGTCCTGAGAGCCTCCTAGGACAGATGTGGGGTAGATGGAGACTTACTATACTAGTGAGGTGGAGGTGACTTGGACAAGGACTAGAATTCTTTGCATCTGCACTACTTGGCAAAAGGTGTTACTTTTACTGTGCTGTAGAACAAAATGTCTAGTTTTATGCCAGTGAGCTACACACACGAAATACTTAGTGTGACATCCAAAAGCACAGAGTCGATGCTCTTATCACAAAATCCTTCCCCAACTCCTGCACATCCCAGATCCAAAGGGTGTGGCCTCTCCTCAGCACAGGCTCTTGTTGGTGTGCTAATGTACTCCTCTTGATGTCCTCACTGAAAGACCTCTAAACCCTTGACATCCTTTTGTCTTGCAGGAGGGAGCTCTCCTATTTTGGGGTAAAGGTGTTTATAAATGAGCCTTGGTTCTTCCTGACTGCTATGAGCAATAGTGCCAGATTATAGTCAAACATCCAACTGCTGTGGGACCAAATTACCTCAGAAATCAGGGAGATCTGTGGTGAGAAATACCTGGCATCCTTTAAGTGAGCCCTGAGGAACTCTTGAGTTCTTAGTCTATACACTGCATCTCATAAATTCTCTTATGATACAACTCAAGACTGATGATGACCAAAGAAATAGGCAAAGAATTCTACCAAGGGATTCAGATACAAAGGTGCTGGTTGATGCCCAGTCTCTGAGCATCATGGCCTACCGTGAGGATCCACACAAATGATGAGTTTGGGACCAGCCTGTGCAAAGCACTGTACTCTGCCATCCTTTGGATGAAATGCACATGTGCTGGCTAGTTTAAACCCATATGCAGCATGGAAGTGTCCCTGCTCTGATGTCACTTGTGACCATGGTATTAGATCTGAAAGGAGTCACTAACTCATTCCCTAGAGTCAAGTTGGCAGGCCCTGGGTGAGAGGATCCATGACTGGTGGTGAGGATTCACAGAGAATGGAGACACCAGTTATTTTAATTTTAAAAGCATGTCTTCTTTGGGGGCTCTTTTTAGTTTTTAGAGCAAAGTATGAGGTCATTTCCTGTGTCCTGCGATTTAAACCATGGCTTTAGAGGTTAATGAGGTTTGGATCCGACAGATAAGGAGAATGACCTGAGGAGGGTTGGCAAGGCCTGTGATTGGACAGGGAAAAGGGAGGCAGCGCAAAGAGTTGCAGGAAAAACAGTGACTCATAGGAGGAGAAGGACAAAGCAAGGTGGAGGATGGACAGGAAGTTGATCCTGAACCAGCATGGCTTTAAATAGCCACAGGTAGACATGATATCATAAAGGATAGAATAATTGGGATAACTTGTCTAATCTAGGAGGGCAGCTTTTATCATTATCAATTAGCTTTGAAATTATTGTATTGGCATCTTGTGAATTGAGAATTTATTGATATATAAATCTAATTGGTTAATTATCAACTTTTAAGAGTTTTGTTTAACTTGGTTATTGAAAGGTAGGACCGCCGAACAAAGCGGTTTATGGCTGAGAAGGAACTCATGGTTCTTGAGACAAGTGAACCAGAGCTGGGCAGGCTGCTATTGGTCCCTGGGTCACTGCAGGGGGCTAGCTAGGGACAGAGTCAGCTGGACAGTGATGGAGCAGAGAATTGCTGGCAGTAGCATGGGAAGCCTTCCAGCCTTTTAAAAAAATATTTCCAGCAACAGGAGACACCCAAAGTGGGGGTCAGAATCCACCAGGAATTTAAGATTAGTAGCCTGAGAGTTAAAGTTTCATTTTTTAAATGAGAGAAAGGTGGCGCTAGATCAAGCAAGAGAATTAAAACCAAGCAGACCCTGATGTCCCCTGCTGCGGGGAATTGCAGGCTGCTCTGAGTTAGGAGAAGAATGAAGTTGCCTTCTCCTTAGGACAGAGATGGATTAAACTATAAATTTAAAATTGAGATTATTTACTTTTAGGATAGACTTATATACAGATTTTGTCCAAATCCCAGGGGGAATTTCACCTGTGTTTCAAAACTAGGATAGAGAAAATTAGTCACTGACCACCAGTAGGGAGGCCATGATAATAACTGCCTGCTATGGACAGGTATTAGTTACATTGTCTGTGGAGCCAGGTAGAGAGATCAACAGTTAATATTATACCAGGCAGAGAGTCAATCAGATAAATGATATAAGATGAGTACTCTAGACAGAGAGCCAAACAATAAAATGATATAAAGATGGATTTATTCACATCACAAGGTACTCGAATTCTGTCTAACGTGGGCTCCATGGGAATCTTGAGGTTTTTACCCTACTTGATAAAATAGACAAGGCCTAAAAAACAGACACATACAATATTTTAGTTTATTTCATTTGTTTTAGATGTTTTTACTTCTCAATATAGGTGTGATTTTGGGTTTTGTGGTTATATTATTCCTCTGGGAGAAAGGTCAAAAAGGTTTTTTCTGGTTACTGGCTCAAGGATATGCCATTTTGGGAGAAAGGTTTTGTCTTTGCATGTTTAGAAAAGGTGATTAGTGTCTTTACACCTCCCAGAGTTATATAGATCAGATATGACAAAGGGACGACTCCCAGAGGACTAGATTCCAAAGAATCAAGCAAAAAATTTATCTTGATAATACTAAAGTTTTTGTTTTGAGATTTGTGCATTACAGAATATACAGCCTTGGTGAGTCTCCTCATCAGACATGCTAAACTGACCTGCTTGAACTCCTATGTCTCGGACTTTGAGCTGGATCCAGTCAAGACACAGACATTAGAGACTAACTCAGTCCTTGGTGTGGCCTTCTTAAGGCCAACCAACTCCCCTTTCCTACCCTTCCCACCCACTTCAAAATGTCTCAAGGCCCATATTCAGCTTAAAGAAGTTATGAAAAGTCATTACCCCAGTTCCCTGGATTTGGGGGCCAGAGGAGATTTTTGTAAGTTGTCTTTCTAGGGAATATAGAAATGGTCATAATTGGAACATGGAATAAGTAAAATTGATTACATAGCCATAATCTCCTTTTGTAGAAATCTTTTTAATTGTTACTAATTTGAAGTAATAACTTCATGGCTCTGACTTTATTGTTAGGGTGTTTTCAGATATTTAATTAGAAATAGCTGAGAGTAGTTAAACAGAGAACAGTCCAGATTACTTTATATAGATAGATTGGTTTTCAAAAACATCAGATTGTGACATTTAATGTTATTTATTCACTAGTTGTTGAGACAAATCTGCTTCTAACAGTTCCCATTTGTGGACTCAAAGAAGCAGCTAAACATCTTACCTCCAGGTGAGGATGTCCATTATGGCTAGGTCACCACTGGGAAGAAAATTCCCAATCTCTCCCACAGACATACACTGTTCTTGAAAGGACACAATTTAGAGGTTAGAAACGCTTAGTTCTGCTGTGACAAAATAGACTAGTCCTTAATATTCCTGGTTCTTTAAGTTCTATCAGAAGATCCTCAGCCAGAAGACCGATAGAGGCTCCAACTTCCTGACTTACTGGGCTGCTTAGGTAGGAAGCTGTCTCTACAATTTGTCTCAGTTGTTGAAGCTGGGTTAGGCTTCCTATATATTTTCAGTTAATGTTGGTCATTCTTGGATTTCTGATGGGGTTGAAAGAGTACTTACAGTTTCATAGCCAACCCAGGCTATTTACATTGAGAGAACAGATTTGAGAAGATGATTTTCAGATGACATACAATCTAAAGCCAGGATATAAGTCAGGTGTAGAAACATAGGTCTTTTAGCCAGGACAGATGACATTGCTCTATCTAATGACAAAAAATGATAGGCTGGGTGTTAAGTCTATCTTATACCTTATAAGTTACAAGATGGTAATAGTTGTGCTCAATTTATATCTTGAGAGAAAGTTTTTTTAATTTAATTTAACAGAAAGGGTAATAAGTAGCAAGATTTTCCCCTGTCCAATTACATTAAATTAATAGTGCAGCAGGAGGTCTGTGACTGGACAGGGAAAAGGGAGGCAGAGTGAAGAGTTGCAGGGACAGAGAGTGACTCAGAGGAGAAGGAGGAAAAAGCAAGATGTAGAACAGACAGGAAGTTGATCCTGAACCTGCGTGGCTTTAAATAGCCACAGGTAGACATGATATTATAAAGGATAAAATAATTGGCATAACTTGTCTAATCTAGGAGGGCAGCTTTTATCATTATCAATTGGTTCTAAAATTACTGTATTGTCATCTTGTAAATTGAGAATTTATTGATATATAGATCTGGTTGGTTAATTATAAGCTTCAATAGTTTAGTTTTATTGGATTACTGGAAGGTAGGGCCGCAGACCACAGGGGTTTATGGCTGGGAAGGAACTAGCAGCTCCAGAGACAAGTGAACTGGAGTTAGGCAGACCACAAGTGGTTGCTACTGGGGCTACCTAGAGACAAAGTCAATGGTATCACACCAGGGCAGAGAGTTGCTGGCAGTAGTGTGAGAACCCTGCCTGAATATTTTAAATATTTCCCACAACAGTAACACAGCAGTGTCTTTGCACTTAATAGCCTGTAGGGAGCTGGTCAGGAGGCTGGACCCATCTCAGTCCTCTCCGTAAGATCACACCCAGGACATGATCATGGGGCTGTAAGTGATGTCAGGGATGGGAGGCCATATAAGACCAGCACTTTGCCTAAGTTGAGATACATGAGACTGAATTTTCAATTCTTCCTTGAAGATTCTTTGTGGTCCGTTAGATAACTAGGACAGGCTAGGCTTGGGTATCATAGAATTGATTCTCCGACATAGAGAATAGAAATTCTCCTCAATGTTGTGGTCAGACAGGAGTGGTGGGAGCTGAAAAACTATCTAAATCATTCCTCATTTAGCATAGATCTGACAAGGCTAAACAGATTGGGCCAGTGGACCAAGGACCTGTCTGTGGTGACGGACTACATGGAGCACGCTCTGACTGCCTGTCACCCTCGCACCTGATACTCAGCTGGTTGGGATGCCAAGCTCTTCTACCTCCCTATGAGCTACCTGCCCACCTTTCTGGTGGATGCCCTTTACTACTGGACTTCTCCACAGCCTGAAAAAGCCCTGTGAAGGCTAGATCCTTTTGTGTAGTTGGATTAATAGAAGTACAGTGTGAGGGTGCAGAGCCTCAGGAGGAAGAAGATTCCTGGGCTCAGCATACATGTACTGTGCACAGGTGCCTGGCTTGTCCTTCCTCTGCATAAACATTGGGGACATGGGACCACAGGAAACTGCTATGCTTAAACAACCGTTACCATTGTTGGTGACCTGTCTTAGGTCTATCCATTTTACTCATTGTTTTTAAACATGTTTTCTACTTATCAGTATACATAAGTATCTGGAATCCATGTGTGTAGACTAGCCATAGAGGCCAAATCATTGTGTCTCTTCACATTGGAGTTACAGGCAGTTTTGAGCTATCTAACCTTGGCATTGGCAACAAAATTTGGGTCATCTAGTAGATAAGCAAGCCCTGTCACCAGCTGTTTATGGCCTGAATTCCTGATTTTGTTTCAAGTTAATTAACAAGTTAGTTTGAGGCAGGATCTCACTTGTCACACAGGTATATCATGACCTTCTGAATCTCTGCCCTTGTTACAAATCATCTCACTTAGGTTTGAAACCCTGAGTAGTGGAGGTGAGGGAGTGGAGAAGGGACAGACACACAGACACATGTACAGAAAAGATGGCATCCCGTGGTTTGTGTGAGCACCGAGGATCCTCAGCTCCCTCCCCTGCAACCTCAGCTCCTTTATTATGAACAGCAAGGGGGAGGGGCCAGCTAGTCTGAAGGCAGCTATGTCAGGCTGGAAACCTCCAGAAGGGGGAAGCTGCAGTTGCTAGTATTTACACACTGGTCAATCATCCACAACACCTGAACTCTGGCCAGTGAAAGAAGGCTTTGCCAATTCTGAGCCTGACCCAGATAGAGAAGAGCTTTGCCAGTTCATGGTGCCTGGTCAACAGTACATATTCACCCAGGACTACACTTGTACAGGGCTTCCTCTGCCTCTTTGGTCCTCTATCTTCAGGGTTGTATTTGACTCTTTGATACCAGTTTAACATAAACAAGGTGACTTTCTGGTACAATAAGGTCACGTTTTTCTCTTATTTTAAATTTATTTTTGTACAATCATATTTATATATATATATATATATATATGTGTATATATACATATATATCAATCTCACGTGCGTGCACACACACATAAACACACATGCACATATACACATATATCCTCCTCCCTCTTATCCCTGCCCCCTCCACCTAACCTCTTGTCTTCTGAATGGGTCCATGGCCTATTTTCCTGTCCTATAAGTGTTTCTGTCCCACTGTATTCCTTACAACCTGTATCAGCATGGGTGGGGAGCTATTTACTTGAGCAAGTGCAACTTATCAGGAACTACTCCACTGAGAAATTTGCCTCCCCCTTCCATAGCAACCACGAAATGCCTGTAGTTCCTCGGGGAGGGGTGTGGCCTTATGAGCCCACACCCCTACCCCCTCACATCAGTGATGGAACAAGCTAATGACATCACTTTTATATACAACACTCTTCCTCATCCAGATCGTAGGAATCCGGCTGGAATCCGGCTGGCTTTATTGCTACCTGAGAGATTACATTTCCATCAGTAAATTCTCCCAGGTACATCGCACTCTGTGCCTCCCCCTTGACCTACCTGACCATCTTCTTAGACCTCATAACACCTTGGGGTTGTTCATTCTCCTATATCTAGGCCACATTGATGGAGAACACCAAAGCGGGAGTAGCCTGCTTCCTCCTGTGCCAACATCAAGACCCTAGACCCCCAGGCACTGAGGATCTGAATGCAGCGGACTCTATTGCCTAAGGATTGTAAAGATAGGAAGGTGTCTTGCAACTCAGACTTGGGGCCCTTAGCCCTACCTGCTGGAGAGGCATTACTTTGGTGTACATTCTGGACAGACTCTATCCTTCAGGAGATCTAAAGAGGAGTCAGAGTGTCAGTCCACATGACTGTCCATGGAGCATTCCAGGGTGAGTACAGGATGCCACTTCCCACAACAGTCAGGGGCCGGGGGCCGGGGTAGGGGGGAGAAGCACAAGAATTTAGGGGACAGAAAGGACAGAGTAAGCCAGGGTTCATATCTCTGGACAAGTTTTAGTTTGCTATCACAGGGTCAAAAGGTGTTCAAACAAGAAATGGACTCCACGTAAGTTTTCTGCAGAAACCAGAGGCTTGCCCCTGTGAGATGGAAGGAGGAAACTGGTGTCCATTGCCCAGCTTTGTCTTCAAGGCTGTGAGTACTAAGTACCAGTGAGGAGCTGACTCCACCCAAAGCTGGGGTTTTCAATTCCCAAGGTGGGACCTTGCCCAGGTCCTCCTCTGCCTCCTGTCCCTCCTCCTCCTACTGCTCCTCTTCCTGCTGCTGCTGCTCCTCTTCCTGCTGCTGCTGCTCCTCTTCCTTTTCCTCTACTTCCTCCTATTCCTCCTGCTGCTACTCATCCTATTCCTCCTGCTGCTACTCTGCTGCTACTCCTCCTCCTATTTCTCCTCCTGCTGCTACTCGTCCTGTTCCTCCTGCTGCTACTCCTCCTCCTGTTCCTCCTCCTGCTACTACTCGTCCTGGTCCTGTTCCTCCTCCTGCTGCTCCTCCTCCCATTCCTCCTCCTGCTGCTACTCATCCTGTTCAGCTTATTCCCATACCTCTTTACGTCTTGCTCCTGCTCTTCTTCCTCCTTCTCTGGCCTTGCTCCTCCTCCTGCTGCTGCTTCACCTCCACACCCTGCTCCAGGATGTCACCAGCCTCCTGCTGCTCTTCTCCCTCTGACTCCTGTTCAAGCTCCTGCTTCTGCAGTAGTTCCCTGAACTTTTTTTGATTGTCTTATTTCAGCGATGAAGCAGAGGGAAGAAAATTGTCTGCAACCAACAGGACCTAATAATTCTCATCCTTGTCCACATCCAGCTAACAGAAGACTCAAGGGCTCCAGGGCTGGACAAATGGCGGATTTCATTTCCCTAGTGACTCCTTGTTCCTTCACCTGTGAATTCCCCATGCCCATCCATTCAGTGTCACTTCCTGCTTCTCATACCTGCCACGTGGCACTCGTCTACTCCAGTAGAATCTGTGTGTTAGGTTTGAAGGCCTGACCACAGATCTGAGGCGGACAGCTTTAAAGAGACCCAGTCTCTTGGGGTATTCAGTTGCTGGCATCTTTTAGCTCTGATGTGTTCTAGATTGGTCTCTGCAAGAGTCTGTGGAGAGTTGTGTGTGTGTGTGTGTGTGTGTGTGTGTGTGTGTGTGTGTGTGTTTATTCAGGCATAAAGGTGCCCTAAGAAATGATTCGTTATTAGCTAAAGTGAGATTAAACATTATTTCCTAGCCTCCACAGTGTTTCAATGATCCTAATTAATTTCCTAGCTGTAATTATCTTGGAATTTTTACAAAGAAGCTGTCTTACCAGACAGAGTGTCTCCAGAGTTAGAGCTAGCAGTCAGGCACTAATTATCGGAGCAGTCCCACACAAGGCAGAATTGCTTTACTAGCCAGAGAGAAGTTGTAGGGCTTCTGTCACTAATTATCTATGTCATAGCCAAGGTTATTCTCAAGAACTGCTAGAATACAACCTCTAGCAGCTTGCCTCAGACAGACCCAGAGAATTTATCTTGGGGCTACCAAAATAGCCCAGGAGGAAGGACACCACTGCTCTTCCACTTTGCATCTGGCTACATGTTCTGTTGTGGCTACTGACCTTGATGTGGCTGTCTCCTGCCTATGTGACTTCTGTCATTTGCCCTATTTCTGTATACTGTAAAAGCTTGATTTTACTTTGTCCAATTACACTCAGATTCAGCACTCTCTTGTGTTATTCCTGTTTGTCACTCGCCAAATTCTTTGCCCACCAGGCCAGAACTCTAATCACCCTGTGGAACAAGGGGTCCCCACAACAACCCAGTCCTTGACACATACCTACCGGCCTTTCCTTACTCATCCTGACAGTGATGGGCACTCTTGTTGGTGTCAAAGTCTTCTAGATCTAGGATCTAGATCCAGTCCTGGAATTTCTGGATAAAGTCAGAGAGAATAGGAAAGTGGATGTGACTCTATTGCAGGAGCCACAGGGCTGAAGAGAAAGCCTCAGAGACACCTCCCTGATTCATGGAGTTTCCCTCAGTCCATGAATCCCTCCTGAGATTCTCACACAAGCCCAATGACAGTACCCAGCTGTTCCTCTTCCCTGTACTGGGTATGGTGGGCTGGTCCCACTCCAGGCCTGACCCTGTGAGTGTCCAACACTGCAGCTCCTCTGCTCTCTGGGCTGCCCTGGGCTGCTGAGGTCGATGGGAACTGAGCCATCTGCTGGGATCAGGAGTGCACCTCAGCCCAGGGAGAAGCACTCTCTCCTAAAAGGCAGTCACCTCACCCAATCCATCCTTCCTTCTTCATCCAGGAAGGGGCGGAGCCTAGAGTCAGTGCTCCAAGGGTGGAAACAGGCCCACTGTCAAGTCGTTTCTCAATTTGACCACATGCACCCCCTACTCAGTCTAAACTGGGGTCCCAGAAATGAAGGGACATTTGTGCTCTAATAGCTGAAGGTCTACAGTAGGGGTTCTCAACCTTCCTAACACTGCAGCCCTTCAATACAGTTCCTCATGCTGTGGTGACCCTCCAACCATAAAATCATTTTTACTGCTACTTCATAACTCTAATTTTGCTATTTTTGTAATTATGTACATAGCTGTAATTATGAATTGTAATGTAACTGTGTTTTCCAGTGGTCTTAGGCTACCCCTGGGAAAGGGTCATTCTCTCCCCAGGGGAGTCGAGACGACAGGTTGTGAACCACTGGTTTAGAGGTTGGGACTTAATAAGGCATACATCTCACAGAGGTCAACCACAACAAAGGGAGTAAATAAGGTAGCTTCTTGTAGCTGAGGAAGAGGAGGAGGAAGAGGAGGAGGAGGAGGAGGAGGAGGAGGAGGAGGAGGAGGAGGAGGAGGAGGAGGAAGTGGCTAGGAAGATGGCTGAGTAAGTAAACTACTGGCTGCCCAAGAATAAAAACCTGACTGCAACCTCCAGGTTAGAGAACCTAAGAGAACTGTAGCTCCTGCTCTTTTAAATCTGGTGAGGTAGGGATGAGCAGACCTTGGGGCTCACTAGTCAGGCAGCATACCCTCCTGGTGAGCAGTCATCTAATGGGAGACATTGTCTCAAACACACAAGTATATGAACAAATAGCCAGGCAGTGGCAGCACACAAGACGGTAGCGCACAACGTGATGGTGCATACCTTTGATCACAACACTCAGGAGGCAGAGACAGGCAGATCTCTGTGAGTTTGAGGCCAGCCTAATCTGTATATATAGTGAGTTCCAGGACAGCCAGGGCTGCACAGAGAAACCCCGTCTCACAAAAACCAATACAAACAAAAACCTAACCAATGACAAGCTAAGTTGGGTGTGGTGATTTCTATCAGTGATGCCAGCCACCCAGAGGCTGGGGCAAGAAGATAAGTCAAGGTCAGCCAGACTCATACACCCAGATTCTGTCTCAACAGCAAAACAAGTAAGATTGTAAAATGAACAAAATGAATGGCCCTGTAACACAGGGTCTCAATTTCTATTTTCTCCCTTATAAAAGTACCGCTTACTTGCCTGTGGTATTGTGTCATCTCCGAGCCTTACTGCCTCAGTCTGCTGACCTATGCCTAGTCCTAGAAGTTGCTAGCATGTGTACAATCTAACCTAGGCCTAGAATGTCTTCAGCCCCTGAGACTTACTAAACTCTGGCAGGCTGGTTCAACTCAGCTGTTCTGGCTCAAACCGCTCCCTAAGCTGACTGATTTCATCTGGTGTCTCTGGGCTTCTGAATTGCTCTGTTTGGCCTCAAACTATCTCTGTCAATCTGTTTCTAGTCTTCTGACTCCTCATTCTGTTCTCTGTCTCTCTTTCTCTCTGTGTCTCTCTGCCTCTGTCTCTTTCTCTCTCTCTCTCTTTCTCTGCAATCTGTCTCTGTACAACTGTCCCAGTAAAACTGCCTCCTCTTCCCTCTCTGTGCTGCTCCACTCCCCCTCTCAACTCTACTGAACTGTCTCCACGTACTCTACTGTCTTCCTGTTCTGTACACTCTTCTTCTATATGGTCTGTCTCTCCATTAAGTAGCTTCCCTTTCCTCTCTCTTCTCATGAGAGTTGGGCGTATCCTATCAAATCTCTCATTTGTCACTTTGTCTGCCACTCATTTAGACATCACTTTCAAACATAGGTGCTTCCTTCTACAAACTACCTTTACCTTCATTGTTTGGGATTAAAGGTGAGTACTAAGGGCGTGTCTGTCTTCCAGCCAGAAGGATTAAAGTGTGCTCTAAGGGCTGAGTCACACCCTAACTAGAAATGAGTTCAAATATCCTGTAACGATTAAGCTGGATTCGTCGATGATAACATGGTCTCCATTTTCAATCTTAGAGAAGACACTAGAACATCTGGAGAGGTCGCTCACAGTAGCACTTTGGGGTTGAACTCAGGACTCTGCCACTTCATGGAAATGTTTTCTATGCTTATCCATTACCTGGGAGAGTCACCACAAACCTGCAGACATACAGAGCAAGGTCTTGAGAAGCCAAGACAAGTCCAAGAGCCTCTTTGACCCAGCACGGCAAACGCTGAGCAGAAAATGAAAGACCAGGATCCAGACCCGGCACTGACTTCATCCGCCAAGGAGGGGAGCAGAGGTCAGAGGACATGAGGAGTGGTACACAGAAAGTTGAGATGGTCGGCTAGAGAGGCTGCAGAACAGGACCTGGGTCCTGCCAGTATCTCCCAGGCATCTCTTGGATGCCCATTCTTCTGCTTTATCCTGTGAGCCACGATACTTCAAAATCCTGGGAGGGAAGCAATGGCTGTTGGCATTCTGTCTAAACTCCACCCCCACAGTTACTCGGCAACAGACAGGTATGCTCCTCCCCACGGTTACCTGGTAACCGCCAGGTAGGCCTGGCACTATAAAAAGGGCTGCTTGCCCCCTCCTCTCTCTCTTACTCCTGCTTCTCTCCCTTGCATCTTGTCCCCTTGCTCCCCTTCTCTCTCCATTCCTTTCATCCCTCTCTCTACATGGTCATGGCCGGCCTCTACATCTCTACTCTCTCCTTCTCTCTGCCTTTCTCTGCCTCTGCTACCCTCTTAACTCCTCTCCCCTCGCCCCAAATAAACTATTCTATACCGGTATGTGTCTGGTCCCTCAGGGGGAAGGAATGCCTCGGCACGGACCCGCTAGGGCACCCCCTCCCCCTACACCCTGCCAGAACCTCTTCTTAGAGCTCTTTATCTTTTTATGATCACAGCAATGGCCACTGTCCTCTGGTGGGAAGAGCTGAGCTGGTGCAGAGGCGAGAGTCCAGCTCACTTGTGCTAGCCCTCCCCAGGACAGTCCCCTCTCCCCTAACCCTGCCTCCCAGTGCTCCACGATGTTCATCTAGTTCAAAGCATGGGACACGCATAATTGTAAGAATCCAAAGAAAGCCACGGTTTTGAGACAAATAAAAATTGTTGTTGTTGTCGCTGTTGTTTTCTATGTTAGCCAGATTCTATCCCACCAGCAAAACCACCTCCTAACCACAGCCTGCTGATTCGGCATTAAGGTGTGGAGTGCCAGTGGTGGCCCTCCCACCTGACACCGTGGAGAAAGGTGACTACGAAGTGGATTCCTTAGACCAATGGCATGAGTAGCCAGGCTCACGTGCACCATGAGGAAGGGGTCAAAAGCAAAGCACGTTCTAGGTGTTTACAATCTCTGCAGGTCTGTGGATTCTCACAATTGGCCATGATGAAGCCCTGGGAGGCTGCCTAATTCACAGGATATTGCCAGCCCCTTTGTATCAGTACCCCTTGACAGAATTCTTTGGCTCCTTCCTCTGAACTTTACTGGTTCTAGTAAAGTAGTACGGGAGCAGAATTCTTTTAATGAGTCTCATGAACAGGGTGCCCCTTGTCGTTATCTTCCTCCACCTGCCACAAGTTTGCACACACGTGCAGATTCACAGGGCTTGGGCAGGCTTTATAGAGCTCCAGAAGAATAGGGCATCCACCAGAAAGGTGGGCAGGTAGCTCAAGGGGAGGTAGAAGAGCTTGGCATCCCAACCAGCTGAGTATCGGGTGCGAGGGTGACAGGCAGTCAGAGCGTGCTCCATGCAGTCCGTCACCACAGACAGATCCCCTGAGCATGTGTTCGACAATGTCCCCAATGTTTTCACATCTGTGTAGAATGAGAAATTATTTCAGTAGATGCCACATCCCACACCACTATTACATGACCAGCCCAAGAGGGCTTGTCTAGACTCTGTGTGTCTCACACTCAGAAACCATGCCTGAGTCTAGCCTGTCCCAGTTCCTCAGAAAGGGCCACAACCCAAACCAAGAGCTTCAAGGAAGAGGCGTGCCCACTCAGCCACCTGGGTCAGAGAAGTACCTGGCAGAATAGCCGGGGGCTCTCTCCTAACAGTGGGAACAAACCCAAGCTCATGGAAAGTGGTCACCTGCTACCTCCATCCCTGGCTCTACATTCATCATTAAGATAATGACAGGTTCAGATAAAACAGAATTATAGCCAGGCAGTGGTGGCACATGCCTTTAATCCCAGCACTTGGGAGGCAGAGGCAGGCAGATTTCTGAGTTCGAGGCCAGCCTGATCTACAGAGTGAGTTCCAAGGCAGCCAGGGCTACACAGGGAAACTCTGTTTTGAAAACAAAAACAAAAAAAACCCAGAATTCTAGAGACCAGAACCTCTTATGTATGTATTATATATGTATGTGTATATATATTAATTTTATGTATATGAGTACACTGCAGCTGTCTTCAGACATAACAGAAGAGGGCATCAGATCTCATTCCAGATGGTTGTGAGCCACCATGTGGTTGCTGGGAATTGAACTCAGGACCTCTTGCAGAGCAGTCAGTGCTCTTAACCACTAAGCCATCTCTCCAGCCCCCAGAACCTCTTTATGTGACCAGAATCCCATAGGCTCCCAAGGAACGGGGACTAATGAAGAAAAATAGTCTGGGGCAGACTTTGTACAGTAGCAGAGACGCACAGGAGACTTGGGGTGCAGGAGACTTGGGGTGCAGGATGAGGCTTTCCTGTGGTTCCCACGGGTCACTTACAGGAGTCCAGAAACTTCTTGCCGTAGATCTCCTTGACCTCGGAGGTGATCTGGTCCCACAGCTTCTCTAGGTTGTGTGATAGCCTCTCGATGTTGGAGAGATTGGTCCTGAACCCGCCAGGCTCTATAATAGCCACCTTCACCCCAAAATAGAAGAGCTCCCTCCTGCAAGACAGCGGTCAAAGGTCAAAGACTTCAGAACAAGGCAGCGGTCAAAGGTCAAAGACTTCAGAGGCCTTCTGAGGAAAATAATACAATTGACAATGCAAGGAGCTGCTGGAGAGAAAAGTTCAGAAGTTTTTTGGGGGGTCTGGGATGTGCAACCATTGGAGATGTCACCTGTGACAAGGGTATCATCTCTGTGCTTTTGAATATCACTCCAGTGTCACACAGATGTGGCTCACTGGTCTAAATCTAGATGTTCTGTTTTGTGACACAGGTAGGGCATCTGTATAGTGTACACAGGCTCACTAGACCTGTGTAAGTCAGTTCCCACGCACGCCTGGACCCCACCTTCACCGACTACTGACTAGGGAAATCTCAGGCCAGTTCCTTTTTGGCTCCTCCAGATGTCTTCAGGAGCTACTCTGTCGAAACAGTCATGGTACTTCACATTTAGAGACCATTTTGCCTCACAGCTAGCAGGAAATCTAACTCAGTTCACTACAGTGGTATAACGCAGAGGTATACTGTACGCTGTATTATGATGTATAATGTATAAGGTATAACGTAAAGGCTACAGTTTGGCCTGTCATCAATATGGTGTATAAGCCTGTTAGAACACTCAGACTCTCCAAAATAATCTGTCACCCGCGATAATCTGTCCAGCCCTACGGTTGCCAGGGCTGTCCTGGCCTTTGCTCCAGGATGACACAGCACTAAAGGCACTCTGCAAACAGTCACGCTGGGCCCAGGCAATCAACGTTTTACTACCCAGGATGCCCTGTTCACATGTTTAACTCTTGCCTCAGAGCCCTGCTTGCAAAGCCCTTCAGAAATCTGACAAACAACATGGTCACTACCGCTAATAATCTCTCCGTCTTGGCCACACTCTCTCTTCTCTCCTCTTTCTATGTCTTGGTTGTTGAGATTTTTGTTGTTGCAGCTATTGGGTTTTTTGTTTGTTTATTAGGGTCAAAAATTCTCTTTGTCATGACAGAGTGTGGGAATTTTGGACTCTAAACAAGAGCTTGATAAGCGTCAGGCAGTAGGCTGAGTGTGATGTTCACACCCCAGGGCATTCCCAACCTGAGCATCAAAGAAGGTGAGGAACTATGCCCTTGGCCAAGTCCAGTGATGCCTCAGGTGCTTCCATGGGGCAGACCTCCAGAGCAGTGAACTCAGGCCTTAGTCACCTGACAGGCAAGGAGCATGGTTTCCCAGCAAGTGGCCACCTTTCTCGGAGAGGAGAAGGTAAGAGAGTCTTCCAAAAGAAGAGACTGTTCCTGAGGGGCTCTCAAAGGTTTCGATTAAAATAAAACACCTCACCGAAGGGTTCCTATGGGACCTCATAACCATCTAATACCTGAGGGAGTCTGAGAAGGCCTCTACGCCATACTTGGAGATGCAGTAGCCACCACCAACAAAAGATATTCGGCCCATGGTGCTGGAGACGTTGACCACACGGCCCCTCGCCTTCCTCACTAAGGGCAGCATATTCAGAGTCACATCGATCATGCCCAACAGGTTCACATCCAGTACACTTGCAAAGTCCTGTTTGTTCAGCCACTCATTGACAGCAAAGACACAGATGCCAGCGTTGTTGACCAGGCCCCAGAGTCCTGGAAAGAGCAGGAAGAAGAAAGAATCACAGGTCTAGTTTTGACTACAATTCACATTCCACCAGGTAAGCTGACTCCATTCAGACAGGCATTGGATGGAGAGCTGGGGGACCAAAAACAGCGTATTGTCAGCAGGGTTGGTGCATCCCATCCCGGAATAAATGGCTCACAGGTCAGATACCTTCCTCTTCTTTTGATTCTTGGCAGGTCAGCTCACTGCTTGAGAACCACCCACTTCATGTTTGCTAATAGCAAGAATGGAGGTCCAAGTGTTACGCCTTTGTTAATCTGGACACATGGAAAGTACGTTTACATCTTACAGTTAATAATATCCTTGCTGATGAGGAAGCAGAGGAAAAGACAAAAGAAAACAAGGGGGGAGAGAAAAGGCAAAGTCAATATTCTAGTGGAATTTGAGACACATGACTAAAGGTTGGAGATGATTTTTGGAAAACCATGCTGCATTTGTACTTTGAAGAAAGTTGGCCTTGGCAGGCTCAGCATCAACACTGAAAGGTTTATCAAACTTGATGCATTATGTTCTAAAAAAGAAAAAGAGAAGTTAGGAGAAGAGTGTGAAGAGTGATGGAGGAACAAGACAGGAGAAGGCGGGGTGGGGAGAAGGCGGGGTGGGGAGAAGGCGGGGTG
>JADRCD010142240.1:0-14148 GCA_019843815.1 Montemys delectorum | reverse complement strand
GAGCAAGGATAGCAATTGTAGAGGGTCAGGAATTTGAACACAAGCATGTAGCAGTGGATGATGTAGAACTGGAAGTATGTACTAGAATGTCCCAGATGCCTGGAAAGCAACAGGCTCCCAGAACCCAACAGGGATGACATTCGGTGAAATACTCAACTAAGTGGAGAGAGAACCTGTAGAGACCATACCCGAGGTTAGAACCCATTTGAAGAATGTTGCTTCTCATCCATTGCAAAAATATTAACCCAGAATTGTTCCTGTCTAAAGAAAATACAGGGACAAAGAGTAGAGAAGAGACTAAAAGAAAGGCCATCCAAAGACTGCCCCACCTATGAATCCATCCCATCTGCAGACATCAAACCCAGACACTATTGCTTATGCCAAGAAGCACTTGTTGACAGGAGCCTGGTATGGCTGTCCTCTGAGATGCTTTTCCAGAGTCTGACCAGTACAGATGAATGCTGTCAACCAGTCATTGGACTGAGCAGGGGATCCCAGTGGAATTAGGGGAAGAACTGAAGGAGCTGATGAGGTTTGCAACCCCATATGATAAACAACAATATCAAACAACCAGACCCACCTGGAGCTCCCAAGAACTAAACCACCAACCAAAGAGTACACATTGAGGGATCTATAGCTCCAGCTGCATATGCAGCATAAGATTGTCTTATCTGGCATCAATGGGAGGCTTAATGCCCCAGTTTAGGGGAATGCTAGGGCAGTGAGGCAGGAGTGGGTAGGTGAGTGGGTGAGCTCCCTCATAGAAGCAGGAGGGAGGTAGGGTGGGATATGAGGTTTGCAGAGGGGAAACAGGGAAGGGGGATACCATTTGAAATGTAAATAAATAAAATAACCAGTAAAATATTTATATCAAAAAAAAAAGAAAGAAAGAAAAAAAATAGAAAGAAACGTCCAAATCTAGAGTCTTTTCTGTAAACAGACATTTATATTGGGAGTAAGATGAATATGGTTGTCCTTTATGTACATGCTCAGCAGATAATAAAATCATCCCAAAGCTTGGAAATGTGTATAACTGGACATATAGTGCATGCCACTCATCTTCCAAAGTTATTTCCAAATCTCTCCTCCAGTGATTTATTCAATGTGTGTGTGTGTCTGTGTGTATGTATGTGTGTGTGTGTGTGTGTGTGTGTGTGTGTGTGTGTTTTACCAGACTGAAGGTAAGAAATCATCTATGAAACATGGATTTATAATCCTTGGGGCCAAGCCTCCTATATTCATATCTACATGTTCATTCTGCCAGTGATAGATGCTAATTCTAAGTTTTTTCCTAAGCATCCTTAACTCCCAATAGATCATCCACTGAATTTGTAAACTCTGTTAGTATTGGCGACATTGTCTTATACTGCAAACTGTTTCTGTAGCTTGAACAGGCAGTTATGAACATGAATTTACCTTTCTGACATGAAGATACCACTGCTGGAACTAGTATCCATGAAGTTAATTTCCATCTTTCCAATGTTATGGTAGTGGACCTTATTGAGTCCTCTCAGTCCAGCGTTCTTATTTCACAACAACCAAGCAGGGCAGTGGGACATGTATGTGTAACTGACTCAATTTTTCATGCACTCTTTTATACTGACGTAGTTGGCTTGTAAATTGCAGTAACCTACAACTGCTAAGTTACTTTGTCAGTTACCTCATTAAATAGTGCTTTTAATTCCCAGCTAAGGAATTCATGGATATATCTATACAGAGTGATAAGAATGCACCTACTTTTCTTCTTGATCCCAGAGATGCACAGGTACAATATTTTCAATTCCTTCACAAACTGTGAAAGGTTGTTTGGTTAGGAGCCTCAAATTCCAATGGTTTAGAGATTTAACAGCAATTCTATTGGTGTCAAAGAATGTCAGATTTCTAAATCAGCATCACATTACTACAATAAAATATCTGAAGTGATTAACTTCTAAAAGTTAATACATTACTCATAATACAAGAAGGCCTTGTCTGAGTTCACATGTCTCAATAATCAAGCCTTAGATAAGTAAGGTATGTAATAATAGAGATGAAGAAATGTCAGAGGAAAACTATACTTATAATTCCCTCACATCATTAATTAGGAAGAAGAGAAATAGAGAGGGTAGACGACAACTGCTCAGTCCCCACCATGAGCATATTACTAATAAACGTTTGGGAGACTGTTCTAATGAAACCAAAGCAAATTACAGAGTTCTCTCACATGTGATGAATCCACACAGAATGAAGTAACTAGAATGACGATGACAGGGAGAAGTCAAGCACAGATCTTTGATGGGTTCCAGTAGAGTGTCACAGACCCTGTAGATTTCCTCTTTTGCTTCTCATAATGTGCTGTAAGAAAATGGATGGGGTGTATCCAGCTGGGAGGAGAGATGGGGAGAAACTGCGATGAGCAGAGGGAGGAAAAACCATGAGCAAAATAAAAATAGTATTTTCAATAAAAGAAAAAAATTGATCCACATATACAGTTGATCAGGATGGGTAGTAGGCTGGGCACTTCAGAAATGGGTCACTGCAGGAAATCATCGCCACATACGTCATATTTATTTGCTAAGTGTAAAGATATAAATTCTCAGGCTTGCAGAGAGATAATCAGCCAGCTCCCATATCTGTATCAGAACAAAGCCTTCCAGGTGTAACTCCTCAGTGTTTTGTTTGACATTTTAATTCTAGATGGTATGGAAAAATTGAAAGACATTAAATGAAAAATAAAAATAAAATCTTATAGCCTAATTTTAATATTGTAGTACATTGATAAAATGTGTATTTTGTAAGCAATTAAAGTTCATTATTCTACACCTAACTTGTCTATCTGGGAATAATCTTTGATATATTCATTTCAATCCTATCTTGAAAAGTGAAAAAGAATAAAATAAATCAGAAAGAAATTCACAGAATACCAAGAACTGGGATTCACTGAGCTATATTCAAGGCTAAAGGACAGTGATTGACCCAGAATGACCACTGTGCAACACACCAAGCCAACCAAATGGGAACAGACTTCAGAATAATCAGAAGCTATGTAGTGCCTCGGTCCTGGAGGCTTCAGAGCAGAGAGAAAGTCAATACAAGGAGCTCATTATTACAATCCATTATCATAATGACATTCAGTTCAGCCTGAACACTAGGCTAATACAGATGTATGTTCCCAGCATATATAGTTACACAGAAATTTGGTAACTTTTTAAGCAGATCTTTGACAAGAATTTTTTTAATTCTAGTTCTTGCAAAGAAAAAATGAAAACACAAAGCAGTCTAATTAAGAGTAATTCAGTTTGTTGAGCCTTTCAGGGGGGCAGTCATGATAGGCCCCAGTTTGTAAGTACACCATACCATCAGTAATAGTGTCAGGCCTTGGGGGCTCCTACTGAGCTGGATCTCAATTTGGGCCTGTTGCCAGACCTCCTTTTTCTCAGTCTTTTCTCCATTTTTGTTCCTCTTTCAGACAGGAACAATTCTGAATCAGAGTTTTTGATGGCAACTCTACCCCTCCACTTAATGCCCTGTCTTTTTTACTAGAGGTAGACTCTACAAGTGTTCTCTCCGCATTACAGGGCATTTCATCGAAGGTCCCTCTCTTTGAGTCCTGAGAGTCTCTAACCTGCCAGGTCTCTGGTACATTCTAGAGGTCTTCCCCAGGTAGACTGCTTTGATTATTTCTGTTGGTCCTCTTGTCGGCTGTCCTGCCCCCACTCCCAAACATACAGATATTTACATCCAAACAAATGGATAGAATTTGGTGACCATTGCGGTGGAATTAGGGAAAAGCAGAAAAAAGCTGAAGAGGAGGGCGACCCCATAGGAAGACCAACAGTCTCGACTAACTTGGACTATGGCAGAGGATTTCTGAGTCTGTACTCAGATAGAGAAGATGCATGTAACCCCTTGAGAGACTTGGGACCCCAGGGAATGGGGATGTCTGGTGGGGGGTGGCGGTGTGAACAGCCTCTTGGAAATGAGGGGTGTGGGATGTCAAACAATTAGAGGATGGAAGGATAGATTAGAAAGGGGAATAAAGTCTAGACTCTAAAAAAGAGTAAAGAATGAGAGAGAGAGAGAGAGAGAGAGAGAGAGAGAGAGAGAGAGAGAGAGAGAGAGAGAGAGAGAGAGAGAGAGCGCTGCACATTTACTACATCTGTGTGAGGGAGCCTAGTTCGAGCTCATGTATGCTCTTTGGTTGGTGGTTCAGTCTCTGAGAGCCCCCAACTGTCCAGGTTAATTGATTTTGTTGATCTTCCGGTGTAGTTCCTAGTCCCTCTAGGGCCCTCAGTCCTTCCCCCAAAACTCTTCAAGTCTCTCCAAGCTCCACCCAATATTTGTCTGTGAGTCTGTCCATTTGTTTCAATCAGCTGTTGGGGTGGAGCCTCTCAGAGGGCAATTATGCTAGTCTCCTGTCTGCAAGCATAACAGAGTATCAATAGTGTTAGGGGTTGGTTTTTGGCTATGGGAAGTGTCTCAAGATGGCCCAGTCATTGGTTGCCAATTCTCTCAGTCTCTGCTCTGTCTTTAGCCCTGTAGTTATTGTAGCTAGGACAAATTTAAGTTTCAAGGTTTTCTATGTAGTTTGGTGTCCTTATCCCTCCAGTGGAAGTCCTGCCTGGCTGAAAAAAAGCGGCCACTTCAGGTTCCATATATTCCTCTGCTAGGAATCTCAGCTTGAGTCATCCACATAAACTCCAGGGAGCCTCCCCCATCCCAGTTCTTAGGCAAGTCATAGAGATTCACTGACCGCAGCAACAATTTCCATTCACTCTCCAGGCTCTTTCTTTATCGCTCCCTATGCCAGATCCTGATGTCCCACACCACTACCCATCCCCATTCCTAACCCAGTTCCCTCCTTCCATCGGCCTCCACTGATTATTTTATCCCATTTCTTTAACTGAGTTGCCTTGTCTAGACCTGAAGTGACTTGATGTGCTAGGGTGGCAAGTTATCCAGGAGAGGTCTCTGCCTTGTCAGAGTACAAAGGGAGGTGGGTAGAGGTAGTGGCTGTGTCAAGGAGGAACTGTGAGGAGTGGACGGCTTTGACTGGGATATAAAGTGAATAAATAAATTAGTGGAAAAATACATATGGGGGCTGGAGATAGAGGTCAATGGTTAAGAGAACTTGCTGCTTTTCCGAAGAGCACAGTTTCAGTCCTGAGCACCCACATGGCAGGTCACAACTGTCTGTAACTCCAGTTCCAATGGATTTAACACCCAGACATACAGGCAGGCAAAAATACTATGCACGAAACCACAAAATTTAAACAAGCGAAAATATAGAGTAATTCAGATATAACAGACACACACAGTAAAACTTTAAAATAAAATTTTGACAAGGAAAGAAAGAAATTAGAAATTTCAAATATTAATTCTTGTATAAAATTGCATAAGGGCACATAATCTATAAAGAGTTATTTACAAATATTTATTTAAATTCTAAAACCAAACTTAACCTAAAGATATTTTTCTAAACAAAAACTTTACTCATGAAGTTTTACATGGATAAACAACTTTTTTTGTGACTAAGAATATGTGAAATATCATAGAAAATAAATAATATCTAACATTATATCTATAAAGACAATAAATAATTATAGCAAAGTTAGACACATTAGTGCCTTATAAGTCTATAAATAAAAATGTATTGTGTTTTCTTCAACCTTTATTTTACTTTTAGTTATGTGTCTCTCTGGTGATTGGGTGTGAGAAAAGGAAGGTATTCACAAAAGCCAGAGAACATTGATAAATCTCTTGAAGTTGAAGTTACAGGAAGTTTTGAGCTACTGGAAGTTGATGATGGGAATCAAATCTATGTCTCCTGCAAAAGCTGTAAGTAATACACAGTCTTGGAGCTTTCTCCACACTCTCACTTTAGGTTTTTATTATGAGCAATTAGAAAATAAACAAACAGCTGTGATGGAATCATAAGCTTAATGTGAACATTTGAATAAATACATAAATAACTCATACTGGTTTATATAGAGAGAAAGTTATTGTAGTCAGGTTGGAAAGCATTCAATGCATTGTCTTCACTATAAAGCTTAAAGTGATAGTCACATTGGGCATATGAACTTCTAAGATGTTATAAATCATTTTCAATCTGTTATTGAATTCAGTAGAAAGTTACTTAAAAGTATAGCTAGATTTATAGAGGTCAGTGGAGTTTCAAAATAAGCAGAATACACACTATTTTCAGCAATCCTTTTCAGCATATAACACTTTGAGAATGTTATTCAAAAGTCTAAATGATCATTCAGGAAGGAGACTTAAGTAGACAGCACATAACTAAATGTACTTCTATATTTAGAAAAAAAGAGCCATATGTATGGATTCTGAAAATTATGGTCATGAAAAATTTTCAAAAACACAGAAAGAGATCATATATAACACATTATTTTTTGAGTATATAAATCTCCTGCCCTAGAGGCAATACAAGTACTTTTTAAAAATATCTAGTTACCTAAACAAAAGAGAAACAAAAACAAAGGAACGATATTATTTACTATTGTATAGGATGCCTGACATCAGATACTTTACAAAGCAATTGGCTTATTAGGTGATTGGTTCCTAGGCTGAAAATACAAGATGAGATAACTTTGTTCCATCAGCCTCTGAAGAACTCACATCTGAGTATGTAGAAGCGAAGTAGGAATTGAATGAGCAAGTACCAAAAAAGGAGATGACCCACTGATGAACTTATTTCTGCAGAGTATAATTAGTGCCTTTCAATTTCAGCACGATGTACTTTAAACGTCCCTTCCTCTTAAAGATTCCACAGCTCCAACCTTAACAAATGCATGTAAGCCTACACCTCTTACACATGGTTTCTGGGTGACAAAACATGTTAAAACTACACAGATATATTGGTAGCTTTGCCTGAGATGGAAATCACAGCATCAATGGCAGAGTACTTACAAATCATACTACTTTCAACATTTCTTTTATAAATCTGAGGCCTCCAGAGCTCCACATCCTGCACTATAGAGTAGCTATTGCTGATGTACTTGTTTACCACCTGTGTTGAGAACATTATGAGACACAGTCTCACAGCAAATAAACATATTCTCTGGCTCTTAGGAATGTTTCATCCCCTCTTCTTTTTTTTTTTTTTTTTTCATGAAATTTTTTTTATTAGATATTTTCTTTATTTACATGTAAATTTTCCCTTTCCCAGTTTCCCCTCCAAAAAAACCCAAATAAACAAAAACAACAAGAACAAACTCCTTTTGCCTCCCCCCTCCCCATGCCTGCCACTCCACCCTCTCCCACTTATTGGCCCTGGCATTCCCCTACACTGGGGCACAGAACCTTCACAAGGCCGAGGTCCTTTCCTCATCCCCTCTTCTTAAATGATGCCTGGGCCTTAGATGTGAAAGTAGTTTTGTAGATGTATCCATCTGGGTCTGGGTTCCATAACTGCATTCTAATTCATTGTAGTTTTCTGTGTTGCAAAGAGAAGTTTCCTGGGTGAGGGTTCAGGACTATACTTCTCTGTGGGTATGAGGACACATATTTAGAATGTAGTTAGTTTTCTCTAGGGATGAGCACACCAAGAGAGTATCATCAATACCATATGCTTACCTTAAAAACACATGTACCAGTAATTCCATACAAAGTGAGTAGGTTATATGTAGGAATATATATATATGTATATATACACATATATGTATATGTTACATATATATGTGTATATGTTACATATATACATATATGTATGTGTATATGTATATGTGTATATATATAATATATATATATATGTCTGTTTGTGTGTAATATAGTTAATGAAAAGAGGCCATGAATTTTAAGAAAGCCACAAATGTTATATGGGAGTGTCTGGAGGGAAGAAATGAAAGGGAAATGATGTAATTATATAAAAATCTCAAAAAATGTTATTCTTTTGAAACTTAAAAACAATGATATATACAACTTCATCAAATTTTAAAACCTTACAAACCTATAAAAGTCTCAACTAAGTATGTCTGTGTTCGAATTTTTCTTAAGGTTGAAATAAAATTAAAAATGTGTGGTACAGGTATCTAAATGTGTTACCAGGATTAGAGAAACAATTTCCAAGAATGGCCAGGATATTCTAGGTCTGTCAGCTGAGAAGCCCAATTAGTTGCTAAGTGGATTTTCCTGAAACTTGCCTGAAAAACCTTAAAACTTGGCATCTTATTAGCTCCACTGCAAGAGATATTGGAGAGAAGAGAGTGCAAAGTACAAGAAGTATTGTTTTATAACATAGTCTCAATATGCTCCAACAGAATTTCTTATGGAGTATTATTTTAGCCATATATTCCTCCTGCTAGATGTAGCCAATAAGTTGTCCATCTAACAGACACAACACAGGATCATATAAAAAGCTTGCCACTGGGGTAAGACTGTGAACCAGAAATAAACCATAAAAAAATCAGAATACAGGAAGTCGGTAACAGTATACAGGTATGTGACTGCCTTGTTTAGGTACACAGTTTCCAGAAAATACGTTGACATATTATTCACTCATAAGTACATTACTGCTTATCCATTCTCTTGTTAAATATATTGATGATGTTAGTTTTGCCAATACATGTAACATAGAAAAAAACTTTCATAGGGCTTGTTTTATAGATGTGAAAATGTTGCTATTGAACGTTTATTATTAGTAAGTATATATCTTAACTTCTTATGTACAAGTCCAATTTTTGATGCTGCTAATTGGCAATTTATTTATTCCCAAAGTGACATGCCAAAGAATCAGCACACTTAATATCTTTATTGAATTGTAGGATTTCCTTATTTGTTATTTTGACAAAAATCAAAGACTATGGAAGACAATAACTTTTTAATGTGAAATTTGATTTTTGCTGTTTGTTTTGCTTTTCGTTCTTTGTTTTGTTCTGTTTTGTTTTGATTTTTGATTTTTTGTTTGTTTGTTTTATTCTGGCTACTCATGTTCTTGAGTAATGCACACAGTCTAGTTTGCTTTCCTGCTACTGTGACAAAAAATGATCAAAAGCATATCGGGGAGGAAAGAGACTAAGGCACTTTACATATTCCTATTCAAGGAAAGCATAATCAAGGAAAACAGAGAACCAGTTCAGGCAGACACTAAAGCAGAGACCACGGAGGAACACTTCTTACTGTTGTCCACAACTACATTCATTAGACCTTTCAAAACAATGAGCCTAGAGAAAAAATCATCCACTACAGTAAGATAGGACCTGTCTCATTTACCAGTTTACAAATTGCTGCACCGACATGCTACAGACCAGTCTGATGGAGCTAATTCTTCAGTCGTGATTTCTACTTCTAATGTGTGCTGAGTTGACAACCAAGGTTTAATACCACGCCATCTTTCTGGACTCCTACAGATTCATATTGCTAATCTTATGAATGGACTTTTTCTGTCTTTCACCATTGTTTATTGAGTTGATTATAAGTTTGGAATTATTTTTTATAATTTTAGTAGACATATGTTTGACTCTGCCCTGTCTTATACATGCTGTTTTCAAATTTCTGCCTGTTTTGAAAATGAAATCAATCTACACAATATGGACTGAAATATACAGAGTAATAAACAAAATTGAACTTACACAAAGAACAATTAAACATGAAACAGTGATCTCAGACAGTGAAAGACACCAGATACACAAAATGACTCATGAGCTCAACTATTCAAGTCAACTCAAATCAGCAAACTCAAATCAACAAACTGATGGGAAAAGAATGAGTAGAAACTCAAGACTCAACCTCCGACCACTGCACCCTAAGTGTAAGACATGGAAATGTGGGAGATTTGACCTTGTTTGTTCTTATAACTTCTTGTCTTCTTTGATACTATTCTATTTATTTTTTTCTATCTTCCTATTTCTGCCTTTTAGAATGGAAATATTTACCTGGTATCATTGTGAGTGTTATAGTTTCACAACAATTTGAAACAAAGTCCCACTAAGTCTCAGAAGAAACTTCACTGAATTGGCAGAATTAATACATGGAACGTTCTTGGGATGGACAACATCCAGTATGTTCTGTGTGATAGTCATGAGCCTTTGATCTTTATGAATTGATTTATCTCAGCTGTCTGGTACCATAATGGAAAGCTCACCCATACTGTAGATTACTATATTATTACAGTAATAGTCATTTGAACTTTAATGATCTTTGAAAATGCATCTTATTCCCATTGATTTTTTCATATTGTTTCACCATTTATATGATCAATTCTGCATCATTAATATCCTCTTTGTATTTTCTATATCGTCCACCTTCTCTTGACTATGATACTCTGATAGTAAAAAAAAAATATTGGGTTTCATAATATATTTTGCACATTGATTTTCCTGCTAGGTTATTATTCTTGTCATTTCCTCATATTATCTGATTAAATTTTCCTCAGTAATTTTGTTTATTTCAATTATTGAGTATCAGAGGATAAATTTATACAATATGTAGCATTTTCATCAATAGAAAAGCTGCATTCATTGGTTATTTAAGGGTTTTTTATATCTCAGTAATTTTCTAAATAAATGTCTTAGACACCTTTTATTAAATCCATTATTTGATAACTTACAACTCTTGCTGTTATTGCAGAGAATCATGTTTTATTATTACATTTTAGAATTAGCTGTTGCTTGTGTATATATGGTATTGATCTCTGGATCTTGTTCTTGTAGTTGGCAACTTTGCTGTAATTTCTGATTAATTCTTATTGCTTTGAGATTTCATTAGATTTATATGTTGGCAATCATATCAAAGAAAAGCTTTTAAGGTGCAATACTACATTGAGTTGTAGTATTGGTTTCTTATATTCTACAGTACCAGTAATTTAGTCAATAACGATAGTAATATTGTGTGCCTTTTCTTTTTGGTAACTTCACTGTGTTTCTAAAGTTTCGCTTTTAAAAATGATATGTGTATTTCAGACCAAAATGATAAGGCAATTCTCTGAAGTTAGAATACATATTTGATCTTAGTGTACAAGCTTCATGTCATTCAACAGTATTGCCATGTATTTGTTATGGTAAGCACTCAAAGGCTTATACTGTTTTTTTGAAAATAAATTTATGTATCATGTTAGGCAAACATATTATCTGATAATAAATTATTTTTATTAGGAAACTATAGATATCATCTTAGTATTGGCAAGGCAATATTTTCTGTTATGTATCTGTTAATAAAGACTGACACATTTTAGTATTCTTGTTTTATTCATAACAAATTATTTCCTTTGCAAGTATTCTTTAATTCCAATGATTTTTGGTCTCACAAAGTTACAACAAGGGTAACACTATTATTCTTCAGTTTAAAATATAATGACTTGTAATAGGAGTTGCAAATTGCATTAGTATTTGTTAAAATTGGTTTAAAACTCTATTCAGGTAAAATTATTTTCATATCAATTATGCAATTAGTTTTAGTTTAGTTAAGTTTACTGTTCATTTCATTCATACTAATTTTTGAAATTACTTTATCTGAAACTGCCACTTTAATTATCTTTCAATGATGTTATGTAACATTTCCTTTAATATGTTGTTCAGCCTTTCACTAGTAATATTTTAAATCTATTGTATATCTTTATAAATGAATATTTTTAAAGTCCTAACTCAATTTTTCATCTCAATATTTCTTCTCTTCTTCTGCTTTTCCTTCTTTTTTTTCTTTTCTGCTTTTTTTTTTTTAACTTGACCTTGTGTTTTCTGATTTTAGGGAACAATTCTTGATTTTTTTGTATTAATAGTCATCAAAGATATGCCCAGCTATAAAATAAGCTCATATATAAAAAAATTCAGAAAATCAGCATTTGTATATACAATAGTTATTTATATATGAATATTCATAATCTAATTTAAAACTGTCCAATAAGAAAATAAGGTTATGAAACAAATGGAAGAACATGAAAGAATTTCATTATTTAATGTCAAAGATATCTGATTGCTATCAAACTGTTTATTCAGAAATGTTACAACACTGAAGGTGCCAGGTACCTTCTCTTTTCAGTTATATTTATGTTTTTAAAATGTCAACATTGCTTTGAGGAGAGTTGAGAAATGGCTTATGGATCCTACACACCTTTTAAAAAATAAAGTATAACAGTTATTAAAGTAGAAATTTAGTAAACTGAAATTCTTATTTATTTTGCTTGACTCCCTTAGCCTTTTCCATGTGGTCAGTGTGTAGCACATCTGTTTTGTAGTGGAACTAATTATTTCTTATAGAGAATACACTGGTATATTGGAAATTCAAAAGCCTATTCTTTCATTTCTAGTTTAAAATGTCATCTGGATAGAAACCCTTGAAATAGCCACTTTCCCCTTTCCACTAAGGTAGTTAGGGGGAGACTTAAGAAAACAAAATTGCACAACACTGAACTAGGACTCACTGTCAACTGATTGTCAGACTTTGAGAGGAATTTCCATTAACTACAAGGCCAATGGGAGTGGATTAAATACTCAATCAGTAAGAAGCTTCTGTTGTGACTGCTGCCAGCATGGAGATAGGACGACCTTTTATCCCTCCCCCTTTCTCTAATCCTTAGATCAGAAACAAAATCTGATCCAAGTAGAAAATTGACTAGACACCGTTCTCCTTACCACATGTTTTATATATATATATATATATATATATATATATATATATATATATATATATGACAGTGTCATAGTTATTCTTGAGTCCACACATGCCTTGATCCTAAGACCATGTCATATCTGTCTCCATTCAAATATTATGATTTTGAATGGTATATGTAATGCAATATTTTACTTGAAATTCCTTTAATAATATCGAAAGGATCTCCAAAACTGGATCAATAACTACAAGGAGAAAATAAGCTCCAGTAGATTTTGTTTCTGTGTTGGTTTTGTTTAATATTCTTCATTAAGAATTGGTGACTTAACACCAAATTGTCAGTCATAAAACAAACACTTCAATATTATATTGACTGAGCAGGTTACATTTAGGAATATATATGTACAAACATAAGTGAATAAAATAATGATTAATAAAAATGAAGCTATGAATTGATGAGTAAGGAGGAGCATATAAAAAAATTTTCATGACCAAAAGAAAAAGGTGAAATTTGTAATTATAATCTCAACAATCATTAAAAATAGTGTAACAAAAGTATGATTTGTTGCGTGATAGCCTGAATAAATAAAACTCTGAGTTGATAATGATAGATATGCATAGGAAACAGGGCTGAGACGCACAAATCATTGTATCATAAATTTCTGCAATGATATGTCAAATTTGATTCATAGTAGATGAATTTTCCATAATGGTAAAAAAATGTAACTATTAATTAAAATGTTATCTTCATCACACACATAAATATCTGGGTATTCAGTTTCTCACCTGAACTGGTTTACTTATGATGCTATGACTGTAAATACATACATACATATACATATATATATATGTATATACACATATGTATATAACACATACACACACATATATATATATACTGTATATGTGTGTATATATACAAATATACTATAAATTTATTATATATATGTAATATTATATATGTACATATATAATTCCTCCATCCATTAAGTAATATCCACTCTGATTTTCTTAAATACTTAGTGATTAACAGGGTCTTCACATATTTGGGGTCACATTTTTACTCTACACATATAGAATGATATGCAATACTTAATAAAGTAGTAGAATATGTATAAAATTAAGTAGCAATAATAACAAATCAGCAAATTCAAATAATTCACAAAATTTTACATTATCTGGGTGAAGTGATCCATTTTAGTAGAAGATACAGTTACAGAGCTTTGTATCACAGAAATTTATCACAGGAAGACACTTGACTGAAAACAACTGATATTAAAAATTATTAGATAATAAACAAATTTAAAAGAAAAACTGAAAGAAGTCAAAAATATGTGTGGATGAACATACTTAATTTTTGAAAACTTTCGAGTCCAGAAATCACATTATTTTGTTAGTATATTTACCTGAGGTCTTGAGTCTTTTCAATTTCTAGTCAAAAAATTAAGTAAATACCAGTGTCACACAGACTTTAATACAAAAGAGTGTTCATGAATATTCTTTGACTAAGAACAGCTAGTGCAAGGAACAATTGGAAAAAATAAAATAAAACTTGATCCAAATAAGCTGTCTTGCACAGATACTGCTGAAGGCTGGTAATTGACTCTGCCT
>JADRCD010142231.1:0-13620 GCA_019843815.1 Montemys delectorum | reverse complement strand
GAAGGAAGGACAAGCATATAGCTATCTCCTAAGAGGCTCTGACAATACCTGACTAATACAGATGTAGAGGCTCACAGCCATTCATTGAACTGAGTACAAGGTCCCCAATGAAGGAGTTAGAGAAAGGTTCTATGGAGCTGAAGGGTTTGCAGCCCCTTAGGACGAACAACAATTACTAACTAGTACCCTCAGAGCTCCCAGGGACCCAACCACCAATCAAGGACTATACAGGGTGGGATTGAATGTACTGGCAGCAGGTATATAGTAGAGGATTGCAAATTCGATCATCAATAGGAGTAAAGGACCTCGGCCTTGTGAAGGTTTTGTGCCCCAGTGTAGGGGAAAGCCAGGGCCAATAAGTGGGAGAAGGTGGGGTGACAGGCATTGGGAGGGGGGAGGCAAAAGGGGTTTGTTCTTGTTTTTGTTTGTTTGTTTGTTTGTTTTGAGGGGAAAATGGGAAAGGGAAAATGTACATGTAAATAAAGAAAATACCTAATTTAAAAAAAAAATTTTTCAAATGCAGTTCAATAAAGCTTCCTTTCAAACTTGCACCTTCCACCAGTCTCAAGCCAAAACCCAACTTAGGCAAAAAACCTAGGCTGGGTTTTCTAGGAGAAAGCAAATCAGTTCAGCGATGAGTCCATCAAACTAGTATATTACAAATGAATTGGCAAATACAAGAATAGGACAAATCTCTGTCCTTACTACACTCAAATAGTGAGAGCGTTTATACACCCTGAATTGTACAAGCACATCCCCTCAACTAGGGGCTGTGACTGTGAACATGCTATACTAATTTGTAAGAAGGAAATTTAGGCTTTCCTCTTCCTACATGTGTGTGTGCAGTGGTCTGAAATACTCTGAAGAAGGTGTGTCGCAGTGTCTCAGCGGCAGTGACTCCTGTACATATATAACATGACATATTAAATATAGTTATATATCACAGTACAGATTAATAAATAGTTACTAATATGTTACATGAAACCTTATATTATTCAATAGATAATGCAGAAATAATATATTTAATAAATACTTATCTATCCTTCCCAACAGAAATGTCTCTTTTGTCTTGTCTTCATTAATTTGGATGTATCACCTAATTTATGAATCCTCTTTTCTTCAACAGTTAAGTATAGATAGCTACAACAACATTGCTAAGTGTTTTTGAAGAAAAGTTTGTTCAAAGTGCCAATGAACATGTGTAGGCATTATTGTTTCTTGTTCTCACCCTTACAGTACTAGTGATAAAATTTTATTTGCTATAATTTTTGTAAAATAACCATGACCGTTAATTCTTCAAATGTTCAACTACCATTCTAGTTCCAGGCACTGTAATAATTAATACAATATAAGCAATAAATGAAATATGATTATGAGAAATATATTTGGTTTTCTCAATGAAAAGAAAAGAAGCAGGAAGAGGGAATTTCAGATAAAGTGTGGATGTGGAGGTTAAAAAAAAAAAGAGACCACAGTCTGTACACTGTGTTCCCAAGACAGGAGGGATGACTGCTGTTCTGGGTCTTCTGGTTGCACAGCACAGAACAGCAGAACTCAGAATTCAGAAAAGAAGCAGCTTTCAATCACTCTGGGACCCACAACAATGACATTATCTTTGTTTTTTTTTTTTTTCATCACCTCTCTTGAGAAAATGTGGAGTCATAACCACCTATGCTATGCTATATAGCTGCCCTTCTCTATTCGACTGTGTTTAGTCATCATATCTACTCAGTTAGGATTGAAATCTGTACTGGGGGAACCCAAGTTCTTACCAAGTTTCAAGAGAAATCACTCCCTAGGAGTAAAAGTCTATATTACATGCTGAGGGCAAATAAACACTCAGCACTCATCTGCTACAAATAGCAGCTGAATTACACATTGCACTCTCTATTTATTAATGCTGTTAGATGCATTTGAGGTGATAGTCAAGATGAAACTTACCTAAAGTTAACTTACTAAAACATCAGCGCATGCTCAATTGCTCTTTTTATTAGTTGGGGGAGAGGTTCTTCACATCCCTTCCCATTGCACTCTCTTTACCACTATTTTCACTAAGAACAAGAATTTATTCTTATTTAGACTTATCTGAGTTAGCAAGATTAATTTCCTCCTTGATAATTTATGTTTAACTAAGCCTTTGGACAGCACCAAGAACAAAATATTGGATGAACCACTTAATCATGAGCCCTGTTGGAGTCCAAATCCAGCCAAAACTTACTAATGGGGAAGTGGTTAAACCAAAAATGCTGCTGACAGTAGCAAGGTGCTGCCTCAGAGATGCCAGCAAAGACCTTTCTGGGAGCATTTCTGGCCTCTGAGCACACATGCAGAAAGTCTAGTTCTTATTACAAATTAATACATTATATTCATATTCACAAAACCTGGTGGGGAATGCTTATGCATTTTATAGGAAAATAACTTGAAATAGAATATTAAGTTAAAGGTTCATCGTGGATTTACTCACTAAAATGAAATCCTAATAAAACTGACATTAGAAAATTCAATTCTTTACAAATATTGCATAAGTGATATTTAAATAACTGTAAGTATCTTAAGTAATTTCTCAGTCTAGTTCTATAATATTTCATATATTTTTGAGGCTCGTTCTTTGATTATCTTCTCTCCATGAAATTCTGTAGTATTCTAAGTAGAAAAAAAAAAAGATAGCCTATCTATTGCATAGTCAAATAGTGTTTTACAAATGAGCATAATGAGAATTGCATTTCTTATTACACTGTTGTGTGTCTGGATCATTAGAATTTTCCTCAGACCACAGGCTAGCTTCCAGTTTATTCTGTTAAGATCTGACATACACAAGCATATTGGCACTGGAGAGTGGAATTTAACTCTACATTTTTGTGTCATGGTGTCTGTCTCAATAAGTGCTTAGAAGTCATGACTCTATCAAGATAGTAGAGAGTTGCATATCTTGTCACACAAATGTCCTCTTCTCCTGAAAGACCTATTATCATCCTTTAGAACACTGGTGGTAAATACTGGGCTAGACTCCCAACCTGGTGTATCAATTTTCTTGTTTTCTTCTCAGTACATAAACAATTTCTGTTTGGAAGCCTTCATGTTGGGATTCTGATCTTTTGTCTATTGATATTTCAGGCTTCATATGTACTTCTCCAAACCCTTCCTAAGTTAAGGAATCCAACCGTAAGTAAAAAGCCTTTCCACACCTGGCATTACTACATCATACAAGAGGATTCACTGTGATTTATATCCATGTCCATGAAGGCATTTCTAACAATTAGAAAAACAAAATTGACATTTTTTAGAAACCATTTACTGTAGGGACTCTCATCAACTTAACAATGTAAAAGAGAAAAAATACATAGTATTATTAATGTGTATATATCTGCACCACATGAGTACCTGGTACTCACTACACACAGAGGCTAGAAGTGGATATCAGCTCCCTTGGAACTAGAGTGACAGACAGTTGTGACTATATGAGTGGGTGTTGAGAACTAACCTGGGTCCCCTGCAAAAGCGTCAAGAACTCTTAGCCTCTAAACTATCTCTCTATCCACTAAAATATATATATTCTCGAGGTTAATGTGACATTTGGCTTGTTTAACTCAGCTGATGAGTTCTCAGACTATTAACCTTATATTGAATATTACATATATGTTTGTGTGTATTATGTGTATGTATGTATAAACTTCTGTATAGTTTCAATAGCCTGGAAGTTCCTTTCAGCTTTTTTGCCATGATTTGCATAACAAAAGTAATATCTTTCCTAGTGGTAAATTTTAATAAATACATATACATAATACATTTTATATTCTGAAGCTTTACTCACTTCTCCATAGTGGAAACCCTGGAAGACAGAACAGAGTTGATCTTCTGTATAGTTTCAATATATATATGTTGGTATGAGATATTGAGATTGAAATGGAAACATAACTAAAATCAATACTCCTCAAACTATGAGATGATTACATGACTTGCAGACTCTTCATCCTTTTCTCAGATTCTCTATATCACTTTGTCAACCTAAAACATTCCAGATTCGAAACCAAGGATGTGTTTAACATGTGCATGGAACTTCTGAATGTTATATCTTCTAACAAGGTTAGTGAGAAATTCAAAGATGAAAGAAAAAACATTTTGTATGAAAGAAAATAGATGCAATAGATTTCAAGCACCGGTGAACACTTTCTTCTCCCAGATTGCTCAAAATCAAATTAAATGGGCTACATATTTCTGGTAATTCCTCTCTTATGCCCCAGAAAACTGAATAGAATTCTACAGTGCAATAAAGAATTCCTATAGCCTCTAACAGACCATTATATAAAGGTCAGTTCTATATACAACCAAAAATAGTCTATGCAAAAGAAAGGGAGAAATCAAATTGAGGAAGCAGATCTTCTGTTAAGTAAACTGCTCAGAAAGTCTCTGTTAACTTGGATTTCCCAGTAAACTGAAGGATAATGATGATATCCATATGAGTCCTGCCACTCTGGGCCCCTGTCATAGGAATATGATTCTACCTTCTTGTTTTAACCTAACCTTGCTCTTAAATGTGATGTTCAGTTATCTTCTATATAGTTTCAATAACCTAGAAGTGCCTTTCAGCTTTTTTGTCATGATTTGCGTGACAAAAGTAATATCCTTCCTAGTGGTAAATTGTAAAGTTTACATTAAATATTTTCATATACCCCCTGGAAGGATGTGATAAGGGGTTTTTGGAAGGGGAGCATTTTTATGTCCCCCTCCCCACCCACAAGCAAAAAACACTGTTCCAAGACAAATGATTTCAATTTGCTGCCTTAGCAAATAGGATGGAAAGAACATAATTGAATTACCATTTAGTACTTAAGGTTTAATTGTGCCTCAAGCTTTGGATGATAAAGTAAATCTTCAATGTACCACATTATCATTATAAATTCACAAAATAAGCAAACTTGACTGGATGGTAAGCCACTAAATCTAGACACACCTCATTGTGTCTCTTAGCTATTCTTTAAACAGTGACTCAATTACTATATTCTTCCGAATGTAAATGTAAGGAACTTTGGTGAAGTGTCATAATGCAGCCTATTGCTGATGATTTTCCCCTGTAACATCTTCTACCATTCATGAGGAAATAAGCCATTATCTTTTTCATCACTATTTTAGAGCACTCCTGTGTTTGGAGACATGCAACCATTTTCCCACAATGATGATTGCTCAGACTCTGCATATTACTGTCATAATTCTCACACACTCTGAGCAATTAATCCCTCATGCAATATTCATGTTTTAGTGGCATTCTACAGTATGACCTCTACTCTCACATCTCCTGAGGCAAATACTATGCTAACACCTGGATTCTGACTTCCAATTTTAAGAGATATTGAGTTCAGAGGGAAAAAAAATAGAACAGACTTAAAGTGTTTTATTTTCATTTCACCTTTTCATGGTCCCTTTGGGTTGTACCTTGAAATTAATTAAGAGAGGACACTGAGGTGAAATTGTACTGTGTCATCCAAGTAATAACCTGTTTTCCTTTGAGTTGGTAGGGGTTGGGATTTTGAAATGCTAAAATTTGGTTATATATTAAAGTAGTAATATAAATGCAGCCATTCCCTTGATATCTTTGCCAATTTGTGCATGAAACTACAATCATAGAATAAGACAGACAACATGGTGAAAATTTTTAAAGTAAAAATTTGCTCATGTAATTAGGCAGAATATTTAACTAAATATAAAAAAGCATATTTTAAATACTTGTGGAAGAAAGATGATCCTAGAACCCACAGAAAGGTTTATTGCTCATTACTATAGAAAAGGGACCTAAATGAGAAACTAAAATATTTCCATAACTGTATACAAAAGAAGCAAGGCAGCAGTGAGGATAACCTTCCTATAAGGAACTTTGGTAGGGAATTAGAAAACTGAAATGTAAAATATTCATCACTACTATTAGTATCATGAACTTCACTTCTGACAATAAATTTGCTGGGATCAGTTAAAACCTGATGCTTCTTGAAAGATATAATTGACACAGTAGTACCTAACAAGTTCAGTCAAGTCTGTTATTAAGAAAGTTTTGCAATGGTTTCCAAGACAATAAACAGTAAAAGTAAAGGGAGAGGTAGATAAAATGAGCAGGGAATGTGCACTATTAGCCACTCAATGTGAACTGGAGAATGGTCACCATTGAGAAAAATAAGAACAAATGCTGGATAAAAGCAAATCTTTAAATGCCATTGATAGAAATGTACACTAGCCTAGTCACTATGAATGCTGTTATGAATCAAAAAATAAAAATAGATCTTCCATTTGATTGAACTGTACCATTCCTGGGTATTCACTCAAGGAACTCCAAGTCAATATGCTACAGACACATGACAGCATCAATATTCACTGCAACACTATTGACATTAGCTAAATTATGGTACAACCTAGATGCCCAACAAGAGAGGAGTAGTCAGGAAAAATGTGGTAAATATACACAATAGATTTTTCAACCATAAATAAAAATGAATTCATGCCCTCTGCAGGAAAATGAAAACAACTGAAGATCATCATATTAATTGAATTAAGCCAAGTTTTTAATGACAAATATCATATGTTTTCCCTCCTCTGTGGTCTCTAGATTTTAAATATATGCATAAAGTCATAGATATGTATATGATGTGAATATACAAGTCAAACAGTTAAAGAGAGACAAAGGGGAAGGTGAGATAAAAGAGAAGGTGTAGAGATGAGAAACTCTTTTCATGTGAGGATGGGCTGTATGGAGGGAATGTGTTTAACAGGCAATATATACCTGCATGTAAAACTTAAAAGCAAAGTTTCTCTTTAAATCAATGTGTGACTTTAAAAAAAAAGCCAAACAAGGGAGAAGGTTGGCTTTCCCAAAGAAAAGGCTTTCACAGGGCTTCGCCTTCACATTAAATAGTTTTCAGTGTCTGAGTAAGAGTGGATTTGTCTCTTACTGTGGCTAGCCTGTAAAGCAGATAGACGACAGAGAAATGTCCTTGCTTCAGGCAGTGTGCTGCATGCACAAAGGGGAACATGGATCATTAAAACAAGCAAAAGCTACATCCCTGATAAACTAAGGACCAGAGGATCCATACTAAGAAGAATAAACACATTGTAAAAGAACCAAAGCATTATAGAGATGGTTAATTTGAATCAGTTTTCAGCATTTTTGCATAAGGTTCTTAGTTACAAACAAGAGAAATTTCATTTTTAATAAATTGGATTTATCAGAAGAATGATCACGAATTGTCTGGGAGTCTTCGTATCTAGAAATAATACTGCAAATTTGCCGTTGGCTGGGTCCAAGGAAGATGCCCTACTCTCAGACTATATTTCAACTACAGGCTGCAGAAATTAGTTGATGGTTTCCTCTAGGAAATGGATGTGGCTGTCACCAGCACTAGAGTGGTCCTGTTCGAGGATTTGGGATTCAATTTAGGATTCTCATGGAGAATAGCTCAAAAATAGGAAAAGGATTTGAGATTTCTATATATCAAAAAAATCCACTTCCGAGGTTTAAAAAGGCACTCGTAGGGTTCAGCAGTAGAAATGACAGGAGCAAAGGTCCTGGAATGGAAAAGGCTAGGCTCTAGAACAGACATATTTTGAGCCTCATTAAAAGAGCAATTCAACAAGAAACTGCCGCTCATGCATAGACGAGAGCTAGAATTTTGTTAGGACTAATATTAGCACCACTGTTGCTGACTGACAGGCATGGTGCCTTGATTGCTGTACTGACAAGGCTATTGTCACAAGACAAAGACTAATGCGCGAGCATTGAGAACTCACACTTCAGTCAAATGTGAAAGCCTCCTTCTGCTCTACTTCAGAATCTAACATACTTGGATCTATAAAGACAAAGGACCTGAGAATTAAATATTCTATTTTGCCTTTTCATCTGAAGATTGTCTAGATGAAATGTAACCCCATACTGCATGAGCATGGGGCTTTTACTGCCACAACAAATAGCATTGCAAAATGACAGGCTATATAACATGTTCAATGCAGGCACAGTAGATTCCTGATACACCATAATTTGCTGCTAACTATTCTTTCTCTATGGGAGCTGCCAAATGAAGGTTGAATTCATACCATACAACTGTCCCTCTGCCTAACAGGAAACAAGCAGAAGAAACAAATTAGGAAAACAAATCTTTCCAGACTGCTTGGTTTTATCAATACAGCTACAAAACTGGGTTTGCTAAAATGTTCCACTACTTTAATGATCACCAAATTCAACAATTATACACAATGTCAAACACAACAACACTTTAGGGACCAGTGTGGCTTAGTAATTAGTATATTCATCTTGTCTGGTTTTTAAAATTTTAGATATGGCTTGTAGAATCCACTGAAGTTACAAGTCCTGTTTCATCAATAAGTTATTACCCACAATGTAAGAAGCACATTCAGTCCTCTTCATGGTTTCTTGAAGTTTTCATATGCTGTTACCCAAAGCAGCATGGCAATAGAAATTCCTCACTTACTGAGTCAGGCATTTCTATCCTGCATCCTTCTACGACTTTCTCTTCAGAGAAACTTTTTGAAGCCTTTCAGCTTAACTGCCTTGTTAACAAAAGTCTAAAAGAAAATGGACTATCCTCGTTCATCTCATAAACAAGATACTTAACTAGAATATTTAGCTATTCTACATTTTCTTTTATTACTGACACCATGGTATACTTTTAAGTAATTCATCAAGATATTCAGAATCATAGAGGAGAAGGCTGTTGTTCTGGTAATTTAGTGTCTAATATTTGTTCTATGATATTCCTTTGCTACATACTAGTGAACAATAATAGGAATGTCCAGTGTGTGTGCACGTGTGTGCATGTGTGTGTGCACGTGTGTGCATGTGTGTGTGCACGTGTGTGCGTGTGTGTGTGTGTGTGTGTGTGTGTGTTACCGGGGAAGAGGTCAAAGCCAGAACCTAGCACATACCTGGCTAGATCTATTTTTAATATTTGACTAAGTTGAGCAAAATCAACAAAGATGTCAGATTATAGAAAACAAATTTATACTACACCAAACAGGAAGATCTAGACTTTTTATTAAGAATTCTAGTAAGAAAAGACAATCTTAAAGAAAGGCTGTGATCATTCCAATTAAAAAAATGTGAAAGAGTAAACACAATGTCATATTTCAAAAAGAAGATGTATGATTATCAATGAAAACAACCCCATCTCATCCTGCCCTCACTTAGTACTTACTCATTAATAGAGATCATTGATATTATAGGATACCTTGGAAGTCTATAAGAGACACTCACAGAAATCATCTCATGTGACCCTCATATCAAGGGACCAGGAAACTAAGATCAACATCAAAGTCACATGGCTGATTAACAAGGGAGTCAGGCCTTTAGCCCGCAGGAGTCTTCTGTCCACCTTCTTGCTGCTGTCTCTCAAACAGATGTGCACCATTATCCACTACATAAAAACCAAGCATCCTGGACAGTACCAGGTCCTCAGCTCCTCCCATACCTTCTCATCAACTCTTTTATTTTAGTCCTCTTCATTTTACCAATATTTTTACCACTTCCTGTTTGTCATGTTCCAGTGATGAAGCTTTAGCAAAAGCAAGAGTGTAATGTGTCTACATGGAAACGTCCTACTTTAGAAAGAATTAAATCTATGATTGATCTCTTTTGACCTTGAAACAAATGTCAAAGCCCCACCCACTACCTATTCTATACCACCAACTCTATATACAACATTGTCCCTTCAAAGAACTTAGAAATATTCTATGGTTTGCCTGCTTGTTATTAATATCATACTAACAGAGTCATTAAAAACTGAAAATACAGTATTTCTTCTTGCTTGATTTGTCTCTGCCTTGTCTAAATATGCAAGGCTTAATAGAAACAAAGTTTCCTATATCATGAAACTTACTTGAGGCTGAGTCTGTGGAGAAGATCAATTTTGTGTGAGCCACTGGAGTCTGTATAGCCACTGGAGTCTACATACCTGACATACATAAGACATTGAGTATGTGTACAGTTGCTACTACAGAATGAGTAAAGCTTAGAAACTCAAAAATGTTAAAATCTGTTTGGGGAGAAATATAAATTAAATGATATACAGCATAGAAAATAAAATGGGTAAGATTAAGTAGTAATTGAAAACAAAAATGTTTACAACAGCTCTAATTATTGTTGCTTTGTTTAGTCTTAAAAATTATTTCTATACAAATAAAGCACATAGGTACAAAATTTAATAGTATTAATAGACATTTTTAAAGGTTTCTAATTTTGTCTACACTTGAATCAACAAATCCATTTTATTCCTTAGTTTTAACCTCTCCACTGAGTTTGCCTAACAGATCTGTTTTCATTCAATAAAGTAAGACCACTTTGCTAAAGACATCACACACTGTGGCTACAGGATATAGAAAGCTCAATCTCAAACTGACTGGAAACTTCCTCCCTGCTGGTTAGAGTTCACAGTGCTAGGAAGAGAAATGCAGGTGGCTGGGAAAGAAGAGACATGAATGGTTTTACCCACCATCATTCCCAGCATGCTACAATAACAACATGCCAGGAGAATTGCAACCGCTGGTGCCATAGTAGCATAACAGTTGTGAGCTAACTAACTGCTTTCTGATTGGATTTGAGGCTTGCTCAGCAGGAGAGGCTAGCATGTCTGATACTGTCACACAACTTAAAAGTCTATGGCTGGGAAGTCATAGGCCCTGAGATAGAACCTACTATTGCTGTTTTGCTAAACGGTCATTGCCTTCAAAATATACCCATAGGATTGGGCTGTGCTTAACTTTGGTCAGAAGAGCTTCTTTTTGCAATAGGCAGCAATCAAGAAAATTTTCATTTTCAGCTAAGATGTTAGAAAGATGACTCAGCTGATGAGAGCATATACTGCTTTTCCAGAAAAAGAGTTCAATGCACCAACATGGTGGTTCACAAAAGATTATAAACTCCACCTCTCTCTCTCTCTCTCTCTCTCTCTCTCTCTATCTATCTATCTATCTATCTATCTATCTATCTCTATCTCTCTCTTTCTCTCTCATATACTACATCTGAAATTTTTCAAGACTAACACCAATTATTCTATCCATGTGCCAAATTTTTCTCCATGTACAAAAATTATTAAATAAGACTATATCCTGTTACTTAATCCTTCATGAATTAATTTTGTTGTCCCAAATGACTGATGGAAAGCTGAGTCTCTATTTGTCTTATAAAAGTCTCATGACAAAGGCAAGTGTTGAAGATGGTAATTGGATACATTACTACGGCAGGAAGACGTATAAACATTCCCAGAGTTATGAGCAGTTTTCTGCTTAGTATAAATATGGACCACCACCAGCAAAGATGATCCAGGGTCTTCAAGTTCACCTTTGTTACCAAGAATTATTTCCTTGATTTAGGACTATCTTCTCACAAAATACAATATGAATCTACTTATAGAACTTTACAAAGAAAATACAAAAAGAAAAAGAAAAAAATGCCTCTTTATTCCATAAAACTTTACCACACTGAATTTGGCCCATCTTTTAAAATTGCCTCATTATATACCAAATCAATAAATGCTAGTTTATATTTTAACACTTGTGGAAAATTAACTGCATAACATCGCTGAAGCTCGGCTACAGAACAGATAATGCTTGTCTCCCAGACCTGCTGTGATGACTAAACAAGAGAGTGCATCTGTGAAAGCCAAACACCTAATAAGTGCCTGACACAAGCATCAGTTAGCTTTAACTGTTGACTGGACACAACCTGAAGCCACATTAGAAGTTTAAAGAATTACCAAGGTCAGAGTGACACGACTGTGATGGGTGGTCTTACTTGACTGTTGATACAGGGGGCCCATCCCACTGTAAGCAATGCCCTTCCCTGGGCAGGTAGTGATGGGCTTTATCAGAAAGCTGGCTAAGCCTGAGCCTGAGTGAGACAACAAGCATAAGGAATGGTTTCTGTTTTAAGCCCCTGTTTGAGTTCCTGTTCAGATTTCCCCCATTGATGGACTGCAGCCTGGACGTATAATCCAGATAAGTCCTTTCTTTCTATAAGTAGCTTTTGGTCAAAGAATGTTATCAATACTATAAAGGAAACTAGGTTCTTATCAATGAATTAGGCTGCTACTGCCTTCTTTCCAAACTATCCCTCCTTCTGAATTTTCATAACATCAAATAAGTAAATAAATAAATAAATAAATACTATCATGTCCTAGAATTTAAAAAAAAAAAAAAGGCAAAGAAGCCATAAACTAGAGACTTTATGCAACAGTTTTCAAGAACCATGTTTAAAAAGCTTTACCTATGAATCTATATTCTACCAGCTGTTTAGAAAAGTGATGAAGTGTTTTCAGTTTCCCTTCAGAATCATGTTGAAGACCCCTAAAAACTCATTTAAAAATCTGTACCCATAATTGTGTTCAAGTAAATGGTTTAAAATTTTAATGCTTCCCTCCTGGTGTGCTAGCTATGCTTTAGCGCCAAGGGCAAATCTGAACTTCTCCCTAGGATTCCATCTGTTCCCTCAGGGCTTATATTAAGCCATAATCTACTTACTCTCTGTGGAAAAATGTTCCTATTACATTAAACTGAGATGTTGCATATTTTGGTGTCCTGTTTTTCTGATAAGAACCTAATAACTGCTAAAATTCAACTTCAGGAATATATATTTGGAACTGAGGGTTGTAAAACCCTCCTAGAGATTAGTCAAAGCCACATCTAAGTCAGGGGGGACTAGTGGTCTAATAAGGGACACATGAAGGAGTAAAGTAGCAGGCTCTCTGATGGGCAGTGCTCTCTATTAACAAACATGAAGGGTAGAAAACAAAGTCGGACACTTGAATATAAACCTGGAGGATGTGCGATGCTACATCAGGGCATGGTAGATGAGTCATTTAATACCAGAAGGTTCTGCCATGAGTAACAAAAATGACCTGAAGTTTGCATTTGGCACAGCTGTCCAGCGAAAGGTTCTCAAATTGGAAGGACACCAATATTAACAGGGACCCCTGGCCAAATAACCAGTACCCTCCTGGCTACTACATACAAGAGAGACTAATGTTAGGTTCTCCCCTGGGGCCTATGACCTAGCCAATCATAGTGTTTGGTTCTGATTGACAACAGCAGGCATCAGTTCTTTTTTGTAGCATTGGCTTTAAATCCTGTAAAAGAGTAGTTGATTACTTCTGGAACATTCACACCTTGCCAGGCCAGTTATTACTGTAGTTTACAGAGCTCACAGATGGGTAAGACTGGTAATTATTTTTCTTTCCTAGATTGGTGCAAAGAACCTTCCAGCAACATAAAAGCTAGCCAGCGAGTAGAGAGCTTCAAGATCAGTACCATGTTTTCTCCATGTTCTATGGCTCTAGTATGTGGTGTCTTCAAGAAATGACTATAGTGTCTAATGTTTCAGAGGGCTTCATGGAACTTCACTGACCAACAACTAGAGAAGAGGTAACCCATATCTGGAATGGGTTTGAGGAAGTGGGGAGGTTTTATTTTGGGGGAGGTTTTGTTTGTTTTGGTTTTGGTTTTGGGGTTTCTTGGGGGGATTGTTTTTGATAGTCTATAGTGTCTGACAAAGGCATAGTCCCCCAGTATTGGGTAACTTCACTTATACTCCATACACACACACACACACACACACACACACACACACACACA